>JACEIK010001417.1:28495-81054 GCA_018107945.1 Datura stramonium
CACTAATAAGTTCAATTACCGGCATTAGTCTAGATCTTACCCTATTCCCTGTGGGTTCGAGCCCAACCTCTTAGTTGGATTCTTTATTGACAATGTCCGCTTTATGCTTTGTTAGGAAGTGTGAGTTTGAGCGTTATCAATGGACTTAGGTGTGTTTATATTGATATGAGGTGCTTTTACTTTGTTTTTAGGAAAAATAGGTATTGGAGTAAAAAAGTTCAAAAAATGCATAAAGTTGCAGACTTAAGGCCAAGTGCAAATCTCAATACGAGCCGTACCACGATTGTACGAATTGTACTGAGACTCGTGGAAAAGTCCAGAATATTGGTACAAGGCAAAGGAAAAGTACGACTCTTGGTTCGAGTCGTAACTTGAGTTGTACAAAACTCCATAGAAATTTTCATAGTTTAAGTCTCCTGAGACGGGTAGCAATTATGGATCATAGAATCTACCTACGACCCATACCAGGAGATGTGGCAAAACTTCAGAGATTTTTGGGACTTGGCATATCTTGTGTTACATCAAGCTGTTACGAGTCGTAGGAGCAAGATACGAGGCGTACCAAGAAATTTGTAGAAATCTTCAGAGAATGCCAGAGTTCTCAGTATCAAACAACGACCTGATTGTACGACCCATGGGATCATGTTATGAGTCGTACCAGAGGACAACACTTAGCGAATTCTACATAATCCAAGGGATGTACGAGACAAGGTACGACCCGTACAATCCTGTTACGGGTCGTATAAGGAGTCATATGAAGAGTCGGCGCCAGATTTGGATATCTCCCTGTTAACTTAGGAACATTTTTTCATTATTTGTATAAATGTTTTTTAGGTTTCTTTTAGTAGAGAGATGTTCATTAGAAGTTCATTACACATTCGTTATTAGTTTGTAATAAGTTTTTGACAACATTGAAGAGAAATTCTTGAGAACTTAACTCGTATTTTCTCAATTGTTCTTGAATTTGTTCATCATCTTTTCTTGCAATATTCAAAGCAGGTTTTCTTAGATCATCGTTGTAAGTATTCAATTATGTATTTTTCTATGAATACTAACCATAATCTTACAATTATGAGAGGCTAAAACCTCCACAACTATGGTTGTGGGAACCATGGTGGATTTACAAACTAGGGTTACACAAAGTCATTCAAAACCAATGCTAAATGATTGATATTGTATTCTCTTCGTCTTTAATGTTTCTTAACGAAGCGCAATGTTAAGACTTGCCCGAATTCTTTACTTTCTTGAACCCAGAGAAGTAGAGATTAGGAAAAGAGAATTACAACAAAGTATTGATTTTTATGATCATTGTATAACTTGAGTTGCAGTCACAGGATAGTTAATTTGGAACAAATTGATAACGATTAAATTGAAATCTCTCATGATACCTAATCCGGTAATTGAGTATAATTATTCAATAGGGATGAATTAGTCGTTTGGACGAACCCTAGTTATCAGTTCTATAAGTAAGCATTGGGATAGATCACGAGTGTAAACCTGAAGTAGTTATAAACCCATGGAGAACACTTACCCCAAAATTGCTAATTTTGATAAACAACAATCAAATTTCAATCTTAATTTACAATTGTTTTTTATAAACCCCCCAATTTAGATGTAACATACCTAAAAGCTTAAATACCTGCATTAGTCTAGTTCTTACAATATTCCTTGTGGGATCGACCCCAACCTTTGTTGGGTTCTTTATTGACAACATCCGCTTCATACTTTATCAGGAGTGTGAGTTTGAGCATTATCAAAAAGTGACGTCGTTGCCGGGGAATATGGCTTAAGATTAGATTATTTTCTTGTGTTTAACTTTTGGTTGTTTTTCCCCATATACATTTTCTTTTTGTTTTTGACACCCACAGGTTATCTCTTTGTGAATGCCAAGTTCTCGAAGGAGCAGAAACCCCCTAATTCCTTTGGATCTTGAACTAGAAAGGACACTGTTAAGAATGGAAAACTAGGAGCAAGAGAGGCCCGTCTTGCTGAAGAAGCTAGGAAAGCCGAGCTAGCTCGGCAAGCTGCACTTCAAGAAGCCAAGGACGCTCGGATGGAAGGGACAACAGGGGCCAAAGATATTCCCCTCAGTTCTTTGATGAGGATGACCCATACATTGATGAAGTCGGGTCAACTGGAGCTATCGTACCACCACCTTTGCCTGCGGGGGAAAAGTTTGACATCACTAGCACCATGATATAGTTGTTGAATATGAAATGGGTGTTTAGTGGTCATGCATTGGATGATGCCAACCTGTATTTGATGAACTTCATAGGTATATTCAAAGCGTACAGGTTGCCTAGTGTCAGTTCGGATGCAATACGGCTGAGACTCTTTCCCTTTTCTCTGTCTAGGGAGGCCACTTTATGGTTATCGGAGTTTCCCAATGACTCCATTACCAACTGGAGGGAGCTCAAACAAGCTTTTCTAGATAGATTCTTCTCATCCTCCAGGACGCTACATCTTAAGGATGAGATCTACAATTTCTAACAACTGAAAATAGAGGCACTGCATGAAACCTGGTTGAGATTTAAAAAGAAGCTGACTAAGTACCCAAAATTCCTGATGACAGTTTGTTGGAGATTTTTTACAAGTCATTGAATAATGGCACTAAAGTTGTAGCGGATACTGTGGCGGGAGGAGCACGATAAGTCATACCTAGGAACAAGCTACCACTATTCTTGACAGAGTGACTAAAACTAACCGGGCCTGGCACATCAGGGAAGTGGAAGCAGCTACAAGTACATATGTTGTTGGTATGACTGCGGACCAATGAAAGAAGGAGGAGGAGCGTGATCAGGAATTGGCCCACATACATACATCATTAGACCTGCTCACAAATCATATCATGGGCGCTAGGGCTAGAAAAGTAAATGCAGTGGGAGCTCAGGGATAGGAACCAGGCCATAACATTCAGGTTTTGAGGAGGAGGCAAACTTCTTGGACAACCAGGTGATGGGTTTTTGGGCCAATGCCCAAGGGTTTGGATAGGACACTTGGCACCAAGTTTCCAAAAATTAAGGTTGGAACAAATACCTGTACAACTATAACTGTAATGGGTATAGGGAAAGGAGTTGAGGTCGTGAGAGATAGAGAGAGAATGGAGATGGAATGATAGTTACTACATCGACCGGACAGGATTGTATGTGCCTCCTAATGCACGTGAGGGAGAGGATGGACAGTCAGAATTGGAGAGCGTGATAGCTTAGATGCTCAAGAAGGTAAGATACACTAAGGAGCAGTTGAAATACATTCGAGGAGATATATCTAGCATGGGCCAGAAATTTGAGTCACATGCCACCCATTAAGCAAATAGAGCAGCAGCTGGGTCAACTATCGGCATCCCTGAACCCTAGGCAAAAGGGAACACTACCTAGAAACATAGTGCAAAATCTAAAGAATGATAGTCGTTGTATGGTTGTGATGACTAAGAGTGGAAAGCCACAATTGATCCCCCTCTACCGGTTGTAATTGAAATGCAAAGGAAGAAAGAGATCGTGATTGATGATGATGATGAGGTTGCTGAGCAAGATCTTAAGGAAGAGGTTGAGTTGACTGAGGCTCCAGTTGGTGAAAAGGATCCTGAAGCTGAAATAGGTAAGAAACAAGGGGCCACACAGATCTATATGACTATCCCATGACCACCGCCATCGTTCCCTCAAAGAATGAAAACGAAGGCGGAAGATGGTAAGTTTTAGAAATTTCTTCTATGCTTAAACAATTATCTGTGAACATACCATTGGTCGAGGCATTGGAGCAGATGCCTGGATACGCCAAATTTATGAAGGAACTTGTTACCAAGAAAAGGTCCGCGAGCTATGAGTCAGTGGGTAACTGACATCATTGCAGTGCCATATCCTCATGGGTCCTTTCCTAGAAAAAAGAGGATCTAGGTGCCTTCACCATTCCATGTACTATTGGTGATATTGAGTTCGAAAAAACCAAGAGGAATTTGAAAGAATTTGAANCTAGGTGCCTTCACCATTCCATGTACTATTGGTGATATTGAGTTCGAAAAAACACTCTGTGACTTGGGGAGAAAGCATCAATCTGATGCCATTAGCTGTGTTCAAGAAGCTGGCCTTGGGAGCCCCCACACCGACTACTATGCCGCTAATTGATGGCCGACTGTATTGTGAAGAAGCCTGTGGGGATCCTGTTTTATGTTCTTTTCAAGGTTGAAAGATTCATATTCCCAGTGGACTTCTTGATCCTAGATTGCGAGGTTGACTTTTAGGTCCCCATCATTTGTCTCGGAGGCCTTTAGTAGATGTTGAGGTTGGCCAACTAAAATCCAAGCTTAAGAAAGAGGAGGTCACTTTCAATGTCTGCCTATCAATGAAGCATCCCAAAAAGTTTAGGGTTGTCTTAGCAATTGATGATGATTCTGGATTCCTTGATGAAATATGAGTAGTCAAGAGACTTGCATCGTACCGCGACGTTAAATCAGGCGCTGCATGGGAGGCAACCCATGAAAGGTGAAGTCTGAGTAGCCAACAGGTATGTCTCTTTCCCTTGTGCTATTATATTTTATGTTTCAGGGATGAAGCATGCTTTTCAAAAGGGGAGGGGTGTATTTTTTGTTTTTTTGGGATTTGTTTATTTGTTTGAGGGTTTTTCTCATCGTGTTTCTTTTTCCTCGGGTATGCTATCTAGTAAAACTGGCATGTTTAGTTTTTTGTGTTTTTCTTTAATTAGAAACTAGCTTAGGATTACTCAGACAATAAAATGCACTGGTTTTGAAGTTCAAGAAAAAAAATGACCTTGTTTAAAAAAATTTTAGATGTTAGTTATACTTGTTGATTGCAAAGCATGATTTTTGTGAATCTTTTTGTGTCATTTAGTGTATTAGCATGAATAGTTATAGTTATCCATGTATGAACCGAATAGGTAAAATGAATGAAAAACATGTACCATGAGTGAGTGAAGATCAATACTTAGTTCAATACTACATAGAGGATATAGAACTTGATCGGTTGGTCTTTAAATAGGTTTTAGGATGGTTAGTTAGGAAAAGATCATAGGCCCTTTTTTAATCCCATTTTAGCTTAAATTGCCCTACCAAAATGATATGATTCCCTTGATCCCGATTTTGAGCCTTAATGTTTACCCATTTTTCTTGATTACCTACTCACCTTAACCAAAGTTTATAATGAACCTATTTGGCCCTTGTCACGACCCGAACATAGGCCCGGATCGAGACACGAGATAAAGAATCCTGAGAGGCTCCAAGTCGACCCATGGCATGAGCATGACATCTGAATCCAACATAATCAAGCGGAAGTCTAACATATATAATGAAGTGGAAGTCTGAAAATATCATAACATCTGAATACATTACACAAGGCTAAAACTGAATACATTCTATGTCTGAAAAGCCTCTACTACTGACGAGTTGATGGGACAAAACCCCAACTAACTCACTATAGAATGAAACTTAAAATACTTAATACAACTGATAAAGGGCCCTTGGAAGATGAGGACTCACCAACTGAGACTGGAAGATGCTAATACTAAGAATTTGACTACTAGCGGGGCTGAGCCTGAATATCCGAGCATGTATCATGAAATGATACAGCATATAGTATGCGGTCAGTATGTGGAACCTACCAAGTATATAAGGTAAGTAAAACCGCTAAGTAAGTAAAATCAGTGATCATGCATAACATAGAACATTTCATCATAAGAGGCTGAGAGTAGGCCTTGCATGCTATTATCTGAAAACATGATTTTAACATAAATGAATATCATAATTGAATTGAATGACCCAAAGTTGAAAACTGATAATCATAAGTAAAATTGAACATTGGGTCAAACCTACTGAAAACATAATATCCTGACTGATGAACATGCATAATTGAAATCATGAGGAATAATGAGAGACTTGTCATATAACCGACATTACCACGATAGATCTTACATGATCCTGACTATGACACTCAAATGGGTAGAGCTGTCCAAAGCCTTGCCAGGGCTAAGGACGCTACCATGATATCTATATCAAGTTAAAGGCCCCTTGAGGGCAGGGAAGCTCACAAGGGAGGTCCCAAATAATTTGAACATACCTACGTTGGCACATAGTTCTGAGGCATAGGGTTGACTGACCCTTAGCCTACTCGGTGCTAGACACTACTCCAAAAAACATGCATATACTCTCCATCATTTTTCAATGAAGCTGAACCATCGTCTAGTGACGAAGATGACTCATAACATACATGCATAAATCTAAAATCATAACATGAGGAGCCTCGGGCTCAAACCATACGACGAGCTAAAAATAGTGGGAGTCTAGACTCCAAAACCATGTGGTAAGCTAATAACATGAAATTTAGATAAATCATTAAACATACTTGATCATATGGGCTTGTCGAATACTTAAACATACTTGATCATTAGAAAACATGAACATGGACATGGGTAATTCGAAATCATACTTTCATCATATACATCTCATCATAATTGAAGGCATAGATCATAATCTCAACCTTTCATGAATTCTTTTATAATTGGGCATCATAATTTGTAAAGTTTGAAAATATAATTGTAATTAAAATATTATAAAATATTTCCATTAATCATAATTTAACATTAGAAACATGCTTTGATCATACCCATGATTGAAACTTAGAGAATTCACATGTTGGGTTAAAACCTCATAGATTCATCAACTAAAATTTCATGAGTTGAATAGGGATTAGGAATGGGTGTGGATGATTACACCCATTCATAACCCTACATACCTGGAGAAATCTGATTATACAACCCTCTTGAATTCCCAATGGAAATTTGGGAAGAACTTGATGAATCTAAGCTTGATCACCCTTAGGAGCTTCTAGACTTGCATGTATGGAAGAGAATAGAATTAGAATGAACTTACCCCTCTTAAAATACACCTTTTTGAGATTAAAATGATGTAGTTAGGAACTTAGGAATTACGGAAAATTCCTTAACAATTTTGCAGGAAAATACTTATTGTCAGTCCCCATGAGGGACTGGACGACTTGTGGTGACCAAGTCGTGGCCTGCACTGTCCAAACTTCCAACCTCTTGACCACGGCTGGCATGACGAATTGTGGTGCTGACCACGACTCGTGGTCGCATCCGTGGTTGCTCCCAAGTATCAAAATTCAACCAAGTCCACCCTCCTTCCTGTGAGTCACTTAACGACTCGTAGTGCACCTCATGGGTCACTAGATGACTCGTCCTATGACCTAGTGCAGGAAATCCTATTTTCTTCATTTAAAACCTCGGGTCTTATCTTTGGGCTTTTTGGGTATTACAATATCTCCCCTTTGGGAACATTCTTCCTCGAATGTGGGAAATCATACTAAAAAAGCTGAGAGATGCAATCATCATACTCAAATACTGAACATTTAAGCTAAAGACTGACGGAGTGACTGGCTCCGAGATGAACTGCATGACTGAACTAAATTCATGAATCATACATACATACATTGACATGAAATATACTAGGGCACATGAACTTAACATGAAACTGATTAGAGTACTAGGGAGGAAACTGGTACCTCAAGCTGAAACTGATTCAGAAGGAAATAGATGTATGTATTTAGCCATCATATCTGCTTCGGCCTCCCATGTAGCTCCCTCAACATGTTGATTCCTCCACAAAACCTTCACTAAAGCCACTTCCTTGTTTCTTGGCTTTCGAACCTGACGATCTAGTATTTCCACCGGAACCTCCTCATAACTAAGGCTATCCTTCGCACCTACACTTTCCACCAGAACAACTAGAGCTGGATCACCCAAACACTTCTTTAAGAGCAATACATGAAAAACTGGATGAACTGAAGCTAATTCTAAGGGAAACTCCAACTCATAGGCCACCTTGCCAACACTCCTCACAATCCGGTACAGGTCAACATAACATGGAGTAAGCTTCCCCTTCTTTTTGAATCTCGTCACTCCCTTCATGGGAGATACCTTCAGAAACACCCAACCATCAACCTCAAACTCAAGTTCTCTCCTCCTTACATCCGCGTAGGACTTTTGATGAATATGAGTTGTTCTCAACCTTTCTCTTATAAGTTGAACTTTCTTCAAAGCCTCATGAACTGAATCTGGTCCTATAAAAGTAGCCTCACCGACCTCAAACCAACCAATAGGTGATCTACACCTCCACCCATAAAGAGCCTCAAACGGAGCCATCTGTATGCTGGAACGGTAGCTGTTGTTATATGCAAACTTAATGAGAGCCAAATGATCATGCCAAGTACCCTTGAATTCAATCACACACGCTCTCAAAATATCCTCGAGTGTCTGAATGGTCCACTCAGCCTGGCCATCTATCTATGGGTGAAAGACTGTGATAAGCTTGACCTGAGTACCAAGTCCCTTCTGAAACGATCTCCAAAACTGGGAGGTAAACTAAGTACCTCTATCTGATATGATGGACAAGGGAACTCCATGCAACCAAACTAATTCCTGAATTTATAACTTGGAAAAATCCTCCGCTAAATCGGTAATTTTGACCGATAGGAAATGAGCTGCCTTAGCCAACTTGTCTACAACCACCAAAATAAAGTCATACTGTCGATGACTGCGAGGAAACCCTGTAATGAAGTCCATATTGATCTCCTCCCACTTCCAAGTAGGGATACTAATGTCTTGGAGTACACCTCCAGGTCTTTAATGTTCCACTTTCACCTGTTGACAATTCGGACACTTAGCCACAAATTCTGCTATGTCCTTCTTCATGCCACTACCCAATAGACTTCTCATAGGTCATGGTACATCTTGGTGGCACATGGATGTATAGAGTATCTGGAACCATGAGCCTCGTGCAACATCCGATCTCTCAAATCATCAACACTCGGAATACATAAGCAACCCTGATATCGAAGCACACCATCTCCCTTTTGGAGAAGACTTTTACCTTCTGATTCTGAATGGCCTCCTTCACTTTACCAAAATAGGATCCTCATCTTGCCTAGCTTTGACTTCAGTCACTAAGGATGATTCCAAACCATTCTGAACAATGACACTACCATATGTCGAGTCAATAAGGCGAACTCCCAACCGTGCAAGTTGATGCACATCTTTCACCAACTCTTTCCTCTCCTCATCTACATGGGATACACTCTCCATAAAAATCCTGCTAAGAGCATCTGCCACCACATTAGCCTTGCCCGGATGATAGATGACACTCATATCATAATCTTTAAGAAGCTCCAACCACCTCCTCTGATGTAGATTTAGATCCTTCTAGGTAAACACGTATTGTAGGCTTTTGTGGTCCGTAAACACATCTACATGGACCCCGTACAGATAGTGTCTCCAAATCTTCAAGGCAAATACTACTACTGCCAACTCGAGGTCGTGAGTCGGGTAATTCTTTTTATGGAACTTTAGCTTCCTGGAAGCATAGGCTATAATTTTACTGTGTTGCATCAATACACAACCAAGGCCGATTCTCGAAGCATCAAAATATACCACAAACCCATCGATACCCTCAGGTAGGGTCAACACAGATGCCGAGGTGAGTCGAGTCTTCAACTCTTGGAAGCTCTTCTCACATGCCTCTGACCATTGAAACCTCACTTTCTTCTGGGTCAGTTAGTCAACCGTTCTACAATAGATGAAAAATCCTTCAAAAAACCTTTGATAGTAACCAACTAAACCCAAGAAACTCCTGAAATCTGAAGGACTCACTAGTCTAGACCAATTCTTCACCGTTTCTATCTTTTGAGAGTCCACCTGTACACCCTCATTTGGAACAACATGCCCCAAAAGTTCCATCGAGTTCAACCAAAACTCACATTTGCTGAATTTAGCATACAACTAGCACTCCTTAAGAGTCTATAGCACCACACGCAAATGAGCAGCATGCTCCTCTTTTCTCTGAGAGTATATAAGGATGTCATCTATGAACACTATCATGAACATATCCAAGTATGTCTTGAACACCCTGTTCATCAAGTCCATAAAAGTTGTAGGAGCATTCGTTAGTCCAAAAGACATAACTACAAACTCATAATGGCCATACCGAGTCCTAAAGGCTGTCTTTAGGATGTCACTCTCCCAAACCCTGAGCTGGTGGTATTCGGATCTAAGGTCTATCTTTGAGAAACACTTGGCACCTTAGAGCTGGTCAAACAAATCATCAATCCTGGGGAGGGGATACCTGTTCTTGATTGTAACTTTGTTCAATTATCAATAATAAATGCACATTCAAAGGGAACTATCTTTCTTTTGGACGAAGAGAACTGGTGCACCCCATGGAGATTTGCTAGGTCTAATGAAACCCTTGTCTAATTGTTCCTTCAACTCCTTAGCTCAGCTGGAGCCATTCTGTAAGGAGGAATAGATATAGGATGTGTATCGGGAAGAAGGTCAATACCAAAGTTGATCTCCCGCTTTGCAAGGATTCCCGATAAATCATCTAGAAACACCTCTGGATACTTACACACTATAGGAACTGACTGGATAGTCGGGGTCTCGAAGGTAGCATCCTTGACCCTAACTAGATGGTACACACAACCCTTAGAAATCATCTTTCTAGTCTTAAGGTAGGAAGTGAAGCGACCTACAGGCACAGCTGAACTACTATTCCATTCTAGGACTGGCTCACCTAGAAATATGAATTCTACTGCATAGGTTCTACAATTGACTGAGGCATAACATGCATGTATCCAATCCATGTCGAAGGTAACATCAAAATCAGTCTTGGCTAACTCTACTAAATCTTCTAAGGTGATTTTCTGAAGAACTATGACAGGGCAATTTCTATATACCCGTAGAGCTATAATTGAATCACCGACTGGAGTAGAGAATGAGAAGGATTCTGATAGGATTTCGGGACTAATTCTGAAACTACTAACGACATAGGGAATCACAAAATAAAAAGTATACCTTGGATCTAACAATGCATATACATCAAGGTGGAAGACTCGTAACATACCGATGACTACATCTTTGGAGACCTCCTGCTCCTGACGAGATGCTAGGGCATAGAATCTGTTTTGGCACTGACCACCACCCGTACTAGTAGATGCCCCCTGCTGAGCTGGGCGTGCTAGTGGAGCAACTGAACTGGAGGCTGGGCCTCGACCCCTATCATGGCCCTTTCTGGCTGCTGGGCAATCCCTAAGCATATGTTCGGGCTTCCCATACCCGAAACAAGCACCTGAACATGCTAAACGCTGACTCGTGTGTCTCCAGTCGCACCTGCCACACTCCGAAATGTTGTACTCTGTGAGCCTGCTACCCTGACCTCTAAAGCTTGATGCTCGTCCCCTCTGGTCGTGCTTAGGCCCGGATGGCACACTCATAGTCGATGGTGTTGGGGATGAAGATCTTTGGTAGAACTATTGGCGGTGCCCACTAGGTCTCTGTTAGGAGAATCCGAAGCTATCAGTCCTAGCACTTTTTGCCTCTCTCTCCTGCTCACTCACCTGTACCGCCTCCATCTGTTGGGTATACAGAACTATTCGAGGAAAGTCAATATCCTGATGCAGCATCGCGATTTGGCAATCTTTGGTCAAGTAGTCTGCTGAGCTAGGCGTGCTAGTGGAGCAGCTGAAATGGAGGATGGGCCTCGGCCCCTATCATGGCCCTTTCTGGCTGCTGGGAAATCCCTAAGAATATGTCTAGGCTTCCCATACCCGAATCAAGAACCTGAACCTGCTAATTGCTGACTCGTGTGTCTCCGGTCGCACCTGACTCGTGATGCAGCATCGAGATTCGGCAATCTTTGGCCAAGTAGTCTACTATCCCATGCACGAACAGACTCACTCGGGCTCTCTAATCTATCACAGTCTCAGGTGCATACTTGGACAGGCGAGCAAACTCCAACGCATATTCTTGAACTTTCATCTTACCCTTCTTCAGATTCACAAACTCATCTTCTTTAATCTCCCTCATCTCATGAGGGAAGAACTGATCCAGAAATGAGGTATGGAACTCCTCCCAACCAATGGGGCCTGCTCCAACTATCCTGCTATCTTTCCACTACTTAAACCAAATGTGTGCAACCCCTTTCAACTGATACGAGGCTAGATCGGCACACTCCTCTCCAGTCACCCCCATGATCTGGGTGATCTTTAGAACCTTATCAATAAACTCGTGTGGATCCTCTTCCACCCTCGACCCAAGAAACTCTAGAGGGCTCATCCTTAGAAAATCTCTAACTCTTTCTGCCGCTGCATTCCTATTCTGTGGGACATGCACTATGCCTATTGGTTGACTTGGGCGGTCAAATCCTAAGCTAGCATCTGAATGGCAGCCATAAACTCTGCGTGGGCCACCTGCTCAAGTACTTGATCCTCATGGGCTGGTGGGGCCTCGTGGGGCCCATCCTATTGTCATTCTCGTGGCTATTTCCATTACCATTTCTCCTTACATTAACTCTATAGGGAGGCATGATTCTGCAAATGCGTATAGCATGAGTTAGAATAATATAGAACATTCCATCACACGACTTATATCATAAAATAAGGGAACATTTCCTAAATGTTTCGTAGCCGCTTCATCATAAGAGTGGCACGTTTCACACCAATAAAAAAGACTCTACTTAATGCAATTTTCAAACACCCTATGATACTTCAAAATCTAATGCTCTGATACCAAGTTTGTCACGATTCGAACATAGGCCCGGATCGAGACATGGGACAAAGAACCCCGAGAGGATCCAAGTTGACCCATGGCATGAACATGACATCTGAAACCAACATAATCAAGCAAAAGTCTAACATATATAATAAAGTGGAAGTCTAAAAATATCATAACATCTAAATACATAACATAGGGATGAAAACTGAATACATGCTATGTTTTAAAAGCCTCTACTACTGACCAGTTGATGGGACAAGACCCCAACTAACTCACTATAGTCTAAAACTGAAAATACTCAATACAACTAATAAAGGGACCTCGAAAGATGAGGACTCACCAACTGAGACTGGAAGGTGCTAACACTGAGAGTCTGGCTACTTACGGGACTGAGCCTGAATATCGGAGCCTGTATCATGAAATAATACAACATAGAGTATGTGATTAGTACGTGAAATGTACCGAGTATGTAAGGTAAGTAAAACCACTGAGTAAGTAAGATCAATGATCATGCATAACATAGAACATTTCATCATAAGAGGCTGAGAGTAGGCCTCGCATGCTCTTATATGAAAACATGATTTTAACATAATTGAATCGAATGACCCAAATCTGAAAATTGATAACCATAAGTAAAACTGAACATTGGGTCAAACCTGCTAAAAATATAATATCCTGACTGATGAACATGTATAACTGAAATTATGAGAAATAATGAGAGACTCGTCATATAATCGACTTTACCACGATAGAGCTTACGTGATCCCGACTATGACACTCAAATGGGCAGAGCCGTCCAAAGCCTTTCCAGGGTTAAGGACGCTACCATGATATCGATATCAAGTTGAAGGCCCCTTGAGGGCGGGGAATCTCACAAGGGAGGTCCTAAATAATTTGAACATACCTACGTTGGCATATAGTTCTGAGGCATAGGGTTGACTGACCCTTAGCCTACTCGGTGCTAGATACTACTCCCAAAAACATGCATATGCTATCCGTCATTTTTCAATGAAGCTGAACCATCGTCTGGTGACGAAGCTAACTCATAACATACATGCATAAATCTGAAATCATAACATGAGGAGCCTTGGGCTCAAATCATACCACGAGCTAAAAATAATGGGAGTATAGACTCCAAAACCATGTGGTAAGCTAATAACATGAAATTTAGATAAATCATGAAACATACTTGATCATATGGGCTTTCCCAATACTTAAACATACTTCATTATTCGAAAATATGAACATGGACATGGGTAATTTGAAATCATACTTTTATTATATACATCTCATCATAATTAAAGACATAGATCATATCTCAGCCTTTCATGAATTCTTTTATGATTGGGCATCATAATTTGTAAAATTTGAAAAATATAATTGTAATTAAAATATTCCCATTAATCACAATTTAACATTAGAAATATGCTTAGATCATAACCATGATTGAAACTTAGAGAATTCACATGTTGGCTTAAAACCCCATAGATTCACCAACTAGAATTTCATGAATTGAAGAGGGATTAGGAATGGGTGTGGATGATTACACCCATTCATAACCATACATATCTGAAGAAATTTGATTATACAACCCTCCTGAATTCCCAATGGAAATTTGGGGAAGAACTTGATGAATCTAATCTTGATCACCTTTAGGAGCTTCTAGACTTGCATGCATGGAAGTGAAAGCTTAGAATGAACTTACCCCTCTTAAAAACACCTTTATGAGCTTAAAATGATGTAGTATAGGCCTTAGAAACTTAGAAATTACGAAAAATCCCTTAAGAATATCATAGGAAGATACTTATTTTCAGTCCCCATGAGGGACTGGACGACTCGTCCCCTGTACCACGACTTGTGGTCTGCTTCTCTTTGCCAGCACTGGAAATTTACCTCTGATGGTCACTACGAGGGACACCACAACTTATGGTGTACCCAACAACGCATGGTGACTAAGTCATGGCCTGCACTATCCAAGCTTCCAACCTCCTGACCGCAACTGACATAACGAGTCATGGTGCTACCATGACTCGTGGTCACACCTATGGTCGCCCCCAAATCTCTAAATTCAACAAAGTCCACCCTCCTTCCCGTGAGTCACTTAACAACTCGTGGTGCACCTCACTTCTCACTGGATGACTCGCCTAGTGACCTGGTACAGGAAATTCTATTTTCTCCGTTTCAACCTTCGAGTTTGACCTTAGGGATTTTGGGGTATTACAGCCCTGGTCCCTCCTTATACATTTGAACCTCAACTCTGGAAAATTGCCTAAGTTGAGGGTGGCTATAGTAGGGGTGGGTAAACTGTGCTGGGTGAAAAAGAAAGAAAAATAGTCAAAGAAATGTGAGGTGTGGTGTGAAAAAGAAAAAAATAGAAAAAAATAAGCTGAAAATGCAATATGCAAAGAAAGAAAAAGAGCTGGAAAAAAAGTGGGATGAAAAATACACCACACTCACACATGCTACAAAAGGGAGAAAAGGGAGGAAGAAAAAAGGTGAAAAAGTGAAAAGGGTGAAATAAGAGAAAAAGGAAGCCACAAGTATGTGTGCCAAGGAGGGTTTAGTCACTCAATTCTATATTTACCATACCCAGCCCGAAGCCTACATTACAAGTCGAACAAAGTCAATAAGTGATCCTAGCCTGGCTATCCAAAAAGCCAAGGTAGAGAAAATAAGGGCAAGCCTATGGTATCCGATGTTAGTATTTGGAAATTCCTTGTGAGAGTGAGAATCTTACTTGTTTTAGTCCCAAGTTTCATATTTTCATATATCTGTGAGTTGGGAACTTCATTTACTGTTAGGGTACATGGTTTGTGTTTTATTCTACTAGTTGTCTATGTGAAAAGCATGGATAATAACTTGATTCTCTGCTCTTAACTAGATGACATATCTTGATCCTTGTTTATCATGGTTTGTGGTCACTTGATGTGCATAGTTGATTTGCTTTACATGGAGAAAGGTCAAAAGTTTTTTGTGTTCATAGTGCAAGTTTTGATTAGTGTTGGTTGTAATATCCTAGTTTTATTTTCAAGTTAAATGTCATTTTTAGTTTTTGTTTTCTTTGCCTGAGGACATGCAAAACTCTTCAGTTGAGGGTGCGGAAGTGCTATGAGATTATAGCACTTTCGACGCTTAAAACTGGGAAAATAGTATGGACTTAGATGTGTTTATATGGATATGAGGTGATTTTACTTTTTTTTTAGGAAAAATAGGTGTTGGAGTAAAAATGTGCAAAAGATGCATAAAGTTCCAGATTTTGGGCCAAGTACGGATCTCAGCACGAGTCGTAACAAGATTGTACGAGTTGCACTAAGACTCGTAAAAAATTCTAGAAGATTGGTTTAAGGAAAAGGCAAAGTACGACTCTTGGTACGAGCCGCACCATTCTATACGAGCCGTAACTTGAGTCATACAAAACTTCAGAGAAATTTTCACAGTTGAAGTCTCCTGATACGGGTAGCAATTACGGATCATAGCATCTACCTATGACCCATACCAGGAGCCGCGGAGAACTTCAGAGATTTTTGGGACTTGTAAAATCTCATGTTATGACAAGATGTTACGAGTCGTAGGAGCAAGGTACGAGGTGTACCAAGTAATTCATAGAAACCTTCAGAGGATACAAGAGTTCTCAGTATAAAACCATGACTTGATTGTACTACTTGTGGGATCATGTTATGAGTCGTATCAGAGCAAAACACTTAGCAAATTCTGCAAAAGCCAAGGAATGTACGAGATAAGGTACGACCGGTACTATCCTGTTACAGGTCGTATGGGGAGTCGTATGAAGAGTCGGTGCTAGATTTGGATATCTCCCTGTTAACATAGGAAAAAGTTTTCATTATTTGTATAAATTCTTTTTAGGTTTCTTTTAGTAGAGAGACGTTCATTAGAAGTTCATTACACATTCATTATCAGTTTGTAATCAGTTTTTGACAACATTGAAGAGCAATTCTTGAGAACTTAAACTGGATTTTCTCAATTGTTCTTGAATTTGTTCATCATCTTTTCTTGTAATATTCAAAGCAGGTTTTCTTTCAATCATAATTGTATGTATTCAATTATGTGTTTGTCTATAAATACTAATAATAATCTTACAATCATTAGAGACTAAAACCTCCACAACTAGGATTGTGGGAACCATGGTGGATTAACAAACTAGGGTTACACAAAGTGATTCAAAACCAATGCTAAATGCTTGTATTGTATTCTCTTTATCTTTAATGTTTCTTAATGAAGTGCAACATTAAGACTTTCCCAAAATCTTTACTTACTTTAACCTATAGAAGTAGCGATTAGGAAAACAGAATTACAATAAAGCCTTGATTTTTATGATCATTGTATAACTTGAGTTACGGTCATAGGATAGTTAATTTGGAACAGATTGATAACGATTAAATTGAAATCGCTCATGAGACCTAATCCTGTAATTGAGTATAGTCAACCAATAAGACGAACCATTCATTTGGATGAACCCTAGTTATCAGTTCTACAAGTAAGCATTAGGATAGATCATGAGTGTAAACCTGAAGTAGTTATGAACCCATGGGGAACACTTACGTAGTTTATTGCAAATTTTGATAGACAGTAATCGAATTTCAATCTTGTTTTACAATTATTTTTCTTTAAACCCCCTAATTTGGAGATAACATACTTAAAAGTTTAAATACCTGCACTAGTCTGGTTCTTACCATATTCCCTGTGGGATCGACCCCAACCTTTGTTGGGTTCTTTATTGACAACATCCGCTTCATACTTTATTAGAAGTGTGAGTTTGAGCGTTATAAGACATCAGCCTAGCCTTAAGAGAGGGTCTAAGAGCCTTATAATGATGACATTAAGCTAAGGGGGAGATGATAAGATGAAAGTCCAGGATCAACAACTACGGGCGATGGATACATGCTTATTCAAGGGTTCTCCTGTACTTCAATCAATAGGGTACTCTACTCATGTTGTATGTAAAAATGTTATGCCCATTTCTAAACTCCTTACGTGTATCTATGTTCAGATTCATTGAATGAGAAGTAACCACTACAGAAGATGGTCCTAGTCTTCTTTCATGATTCCATAAATCTCAATTTCATTTCATGACCCTCATTATGTATGTAAACTCATGTCTCTCAGCATGCCCATCTCAACGAACTCAGTCCTTAAGATTCACCTTAATGGTTCATATCATTCTATATCAAGTATACGCCCAACTCAAGTTTCTTAAACAATTCATGCTCACGATTTCCTTACTCTAAACCCGGTGTAAGTTTCCCCATGATGGAACTGATGGCTACAAATGTTCATGCAGGATAACTATTTTCCTGCCATAGGAGCCAGATATGCAGAAGTTCATGAAGTGCAGCTATTAGCAAAGCATATAAGATAGGGGAATTCTCAAATAGTGTTCGCTACAAGGAGTCATGGGATAATCATAGGTGATAGGCTTGAATGAGGTGGTGATGTACAGGTAAACCATAGTATGGTATGACAAGTGACTCTTGATTAAAAGATGGAACTTGCATGACTTCTTGTTAAGGGAGAGGAGTAATGTTCTTAGTAGATAATTTTAGATTGCAAGAGGTGTAGCCGAGCTAGGTCTAAACCTGAAGGAAAGTGTGTTGTCGGACTTAGACTTTATTATGGACAGGATCTTTGAGAGAAGTATAGGCTAAAGAGGTGGATCATGAGAGGCCGGGAGGCATGCTACAGGGTATCGACATTCCTAGTTGGATGTGGGAGGAGATTAAGGTAGATCTCATTATAGGGTTTCCTTGTACCCTCTAACAGTATGACTCTATTTGGATGGTTGTGGACAGGTTGACCAAGGCATCTCATTTCTTACCGATTAAAACTATCGATTCAATTGAGAATTATGCTAGATTGAACATTCGGGAGTTAGTCTGATTGCATGGAGTTCCATGATCCATCATTCAGACAGAAGTACTCAGTTCATCTCTCAGTTTTGAGGATTGATTGAAAAGGGTCTTGGTACTAAGGTGAAGCTTAGCACAGCTGTCCACATACTAATAGAGGGTCAGGAAGAATGAGCCATTAAGATCGTGGAGGATATGTTGATAGATCGTGTGATTGATTTTTAAGGTAGTTGGGATGGTCACTTGCCTCTCATCAAATTTGCTTACAGTAACAGTTATCATTCCAACATTCAGATGGATGAGGTTGAGGCTCTTTATGAGCGGAGGTATAGATCACCTATTTGATGGTTTAAGGTAGGTGAGACTATATTGATAGGGCCATATTTAGTTCATGAGGCCATGGGGGAAGTTTAGTTTATTAGAGAAAGGATCGAAAATAGCTTAGAGTCGTCAGGAATCTTATGCGGATGTGAAGAGGAGAGAGAGCTTGAATTTGAGGTTGATGTTGGGTATTTCTGAAGGTGTCTCCCATGAAAGGGGTGATGAGTTCAGAAAGAAAGGGAATCTTAGTCCTTGATATGTTGGTCCTTATAGGATTCTGAGGTGAGTCAGTGAAGTGGCATATTAGTTGGAGCCACCAGCGAAGTTAGCTTCAGTACATCCAGTTTTCCATGTATCTCTATTGAAAAAATGCATTGGTGACCCAGCCTTAGTTATTCTAGTGGAGAGCATAGGTGTGAAAGATAGTCTTACCTATGAGGAGGTTCTGGTTGAGATCCTTGATCGTCAGGTTCGGAAGTTGAGAAATAAGGGAGTAGCTTTAGTGAAGGTTTTGTGGAGGAATCAACTTGTTGAGGGAGCTATGTGGGAAGCCGAAGCAGATATGATTGCTAGATACCACATCTATTCCCTTATGGCACAGTCCCAGCCTGAGGTGCTAGTTTTGTCCTTAGTACTTTATTCAGTATTCATGTCAAGTTCATGTCTCTAAGTTGCCTTCATGTCATAGCATGCATGTATGTTTCATGAATTTAGTTCATCCAGGTATTCAGTCAGGAGTCAGCCACTCCGTCAGTTTTCGACTTTAATTGTTCAGTTTTGGGATTGCAATTCCTTCCCTAGCCCTTCAGTATGCTTATTCTACATTCGAGAATGAATGTTCCCAAGGGGGAGATAATGTAAGACCCCAAAAGTTCCTAAGACTAGACTCCAGAAATAAAATCGAAACCAACAGAGAAACTAAAAAATTTCCTCAGGATGACCCTTAGTACGACTCGTGGGAGCATGGTATAAGTTACCAAGAGCCACAGCAAGAGGTTCATAGGGGAAGCAGGCTAGTGGAAAATCCTAGCACGATCCCTAGTACAAATCGTGACATGGATGTAGGAGTCCTACCAAGACTTGTAATATGAGTTCAGAGAGATTAGCAGAAAGTGGCAAAGAAACCATGACTAGATCCTACGATCCATACCAGGGTGGTACGAGGCATAGGGAAGGATCATAGGTAGGAGGTTCAGAGGATTTTCAAGAAAGGATCATTAGCTACAAAGATTTAGTACAAGTAGTAATTTGATGGTATGAATCATAGTTTCAGTCCTGAGTTGAGATGATGTATGCCTCGGACTTTCGGGCAAAGTATGGAACCCTTCTAAGTATATGGACGATGCCAAACCCGAGGAATTTATGGAAACAAGGTTTCAATATCAATCCTAAGGGTAAGAAGTGCATTGGATGTAAATTAAGATCATCCAACACATCAAACCTTGTAGAAATCGGAGTTCGGATTAAAAAGTTATGAGTAGCTAAGTGAAGTAGCACTAGGCATTATACGAACCTCAGTATGGGTCGTACAATCAAACCACAACCCATACTGTTGGTCGTAATAACTGCTGGTTGCAGGTTTTAATTCGATAGTTTGGGGGCATTTAGTAAACTCATATGCTTCTAACTCCTAAATGACATTGTTTTAGGCTTCCTTTAGGTTAGATTAAAGGGATTATCCTAACATAAATCCTTACCCTCTCCAAAAGATTTATAGTGGGATTTTTTTCTCAAGAAAGGGACTAGGGTTCTGTCACGACCCGAACATAGGCCCGAATCAAGACACGAGACAAGAAACCCCAAGGGATTCCAAGTCGACCCATGGCATAAACATAACATCAAATTCAATCATAAAAGTGGAAGATCAACATGATAAAGTTAGTGGAAGTCTGAAATAAGCATAATATCAAAAATACACACGAATCTGAAGTTGATTACATTCTTCTATCGGAAAAGCCTCTAAGGCTGATGAGTTGATGGGACAACACCCCGACTTACTCTTTAAAGATGAAAACTGAAAATACTCAAGCATAACTGAAATAAACAAGGGCCCTCGACAATTAAGGACTCACCAATAGGGACTGATGCGAACTTGGAAAGCTGGCTAGTGGCACGACTGAGTCTGATGAGCGGAGCCTGTATCATGAAACGATACAGCATAGAGTATATGGTCAGTATGTGGAATGTACCGAGTATGCAAGGTAAGTAAAACCGCTTAAATAAGAAAATTTATTTAAAACATACATAACATAAAACATGATTAAGATAAGAATTTAAGAGTAAGGCTTGCATGCTCTTTTCTGAAATCATGATCTCAACATAACATAACATCATAACTGAATCGATTAACCCAAAGCTGAAATCTGATAATCGTAAGTAAAACCAAACATTGGGTCAAACCTGTTTTAGAACATATATATATATATCATGAGTAATAAATATGCATAACTGAAATCATGAGGAACAATGGGAGACTCATCTTATAACCGACATACCATGATAAAACTTACATGGTCCCAACTATCACATACAAGCGGGTAGAACCGTCCAAAGCCTTGCCAGGGCTAAGGAGGATACCATGATATCGATATTAAGCTCAAGGCCCAATCGGGGCAGGGGATAGCTCACAAGGGAGGTCCAAAAGTATGTATAAGATATGTATAAACCTACATTGGCGCGTAGTTCTGAGGCACAAGGTGATCGACCATTAGACTACTCGGTGCTAGACACTACTCCCAAAATATGCATATGCTCTCCATCATTTTCAATGAAGCTTACCATCGTTAATTGACGAAGCTCAATAATCAAAATACATATCAAATTTGAAGTCATATATGAGGAGCTCTTGCTCAAACCATACCACAAGATTAATATAAAAGGGAGTCTTCACTCCAAAATCATGTGGTAAGCTTATTTCAAAAAATCATACATCATACTTGAACATATGGGCATTACCTGATACTTTAACATGCTTGAGAATACATAATTCACTTGAAAACATAATCATAAACATGGGTAACTTGAAAACATGCTTTTCATCATAAATATCTCATCATACTTGAACATGCATCATAAATCTCAACTTTCATGAACTTCTCATAATTTGGCTTCTTGACCTATAAAGCTTGAAACATGATTTTGATTGAAAACAACGTAAAACTTGCCCATGAATCATAATTCAATAATAGGAACATCTTTAAATCATACCCATGTAGTAAATTAGGAATTTCATGCATTGGATTAAAACCCCATAGAATCAACATAGGAATTTTATGATTTAGAGAGAGATTGGGCATGGGTATGACGGATTCACCCATTCATAACCCTACATACCTGAAAGGGTTCGATTCTAACACTTCTCTGATTTCCCAAGGAAGGTTTGAAGAAGAACCTTGAAGGATTAGCCTTGATCACCTCTCTAAAGTCTTACTCTTGCATGCATGAATAGGAATGACTTAGAATAGATTTTTCCCTCTTAAAAACCACTATTCGTAGCTTAAAATGACGTAGTTTAGGCCTTAGGATCATAGGAAGTACGGAATAGCCCTTACTAAATTCACAGAAAATAACTGACTTCCAGTCCCCACGAGGGACTGGACGACTCGTTACTCAAGACCACGACTAGTGGCATCATTCGTCGAGTGCACTGTCTAAGAGTTCATTTGGGGCTCGTCACGGGGGACCTCACGAGTCGTTACTGTCGTGGTCACCACTTGTCACCTTCACTGCCTAAGATTTCAAATTATATCCAACCAGCTGACCACGACCCATCCCACGAATCGTGGTGACTGGCCACGACTCGTGGGGACATTCCATAAGGTACACTGCCAAGTCTCCTTCCTTTTCCTTTAACCCTTGCCCACGACTGACTCAACGAGTCGTGAGGACTGACTACGACTCGTGGTTAGGTCCGTGGGGACCTCAAATCCCAAAATTTCAACCCAAGCCTTGAATTTCACCACGAGTCTCCTCACGACTTGTGGTCTACCCCACAGGTCACAGAATGACTCGTCTTGTGACCTGGTGCCATATTTTCAATTTTCTCTATTTCAACTCTCGGATATGATCTTTGGGCTTCCGGAGTAATAACAATATCTCCCCCTCGGGAACATTCATCTTAAAATGTTGAAAATCATATTGAAAAGTAGAGAAATGCAATCTTCATATTCAAATACCAATTAGTTAAGTTGAAAACTAATGGAATGACTACCTCCGAACGGAACTATATGGATAAACTTAATTCACGAACCATACATACCTACTTTTACATAAAAAAAACTTGGGCACATGAACTGAACATGAAAACTAAATATAGTACTAGGGCAAAAACTAATACCTCAAGCTAGAATTGAGCCGGTAAAGAATAAATGTGGGTATCTAGCCATCATGTCTGCTTTGGCTTCCCACGTAGCTCCTTCAACATGTTGATTCCTCCATAAAACTTTAACTGAAGCTACTTCCTTGTTTCTTAGCCTTCAAACCTAATGATCCAATATTTCCACCGGAACCTCCTCATAACTAAGACTGTCTCTCACACCAACACTGTCCACCGGGACAACTAGAGTTGGATCACCCAAACACTTCTTTAAGAGCGATACATGAAAAACAGGATGAACAAAAGCTAATTCTGAGGGCAACTCCAACTCGTATGCCACCTTACCAACCCGCTTCACAATTCCGTAGCGGCCAACATAACGAGGACT
The DNA here is from genome assembly GCA_018107945.1 of Datura stramonium. NCBI lineage: Eukaryota > Viridiplantae > Streptophyta > Magnoliopsida > Solanales > Solanaceae > Datura > Datura stramonium. The sequence continues at coordinate 51,951 of JACEIK010001417.1, forward strand.
AGGTTTTTCTTTCTTTCAAAACCTCATCACTCCCTTCATGGGAGACACCTTCAAAAACACCCAATCACCCACTTCGAACTCAAGTTCTCTCCTTCTCACATCTATAAAGGACTTTTGGCGACTTTGAGTTGTTTTCAAAATCTATGGCCTATCATCGCACTTTCTCCATGGCCTCACGAACAAAATCTAGTCCTATCATCGCAGCTTCACCAACTTCGAACCAATCAATAGGTGATCTACATCTTCGCCTATAGAAAGCCTCGAATGGAGCCATCTGAATGCTAGAATGGTAGCTGTTATTGTATACAAACTCGATAAGAGGCAAATGATCATCCCAACTACCTTTGAAGTCATTCACACATGCTCTCAACATGTCCTCGAGAGTCTGAATTGTCCACTCCGCTTTACCATCTGTTTGTGGGTGAAATGTTGTACTGAGCTTAACCTGAGTACCCAATCCTTTTTTAAATGACCTCCAAAATTGAGAGGTAAATTGGGTACCTCTGTCTAATATGATAGACAAGGGCACTCCATGCAACCGAACTAGCTCTCGGATGTATAGTTTGGCATAATCCTCCGCCGAATCCGTGGTTTTGACCGATAGAAAATGAGCGATTTTGGTCAACCAGTCTACAACAACCCAAATGGAGTCATATTATTGACGAGTGCAAGGCAAACCTGTTATGAAGTCCATACTGATTTCTTCCCATTTCCAAGTATGCTAATGTCTTGGAGCACACCTCCGGGTCTTTGGTGCTCAACCTTCACCTGTTGATAGTTTGGACACTTAGCCATAAATTATGTTATGTTCTTCTTCATGCCATTCCACCAATAGACTTCCCATAAGTCACGGCACATCTTGGTGGCACCTGGATGGATTGAATACCGGGATCCATGAGCCTCTTGCAACATCTGGTTCCTCAAATCATCAACATCCAGAACACATAAGCGAACTTGGTATCGAAGAACACCATCTCCCTTTGAAGAAGACCTCTACATTCTGATTCTAAACGGCTTCTTTTAGATTTACCAAAATAGGGTCCTCGTCTTCTCTAGCTTTTACATCAGTCATCAAGGATGATTCTGATCCGTTCTGAACAATAACACCGCCATCGGTAGAGTCAACCAACCGATCTTCCAACCTTGCAAGTCGATGCACATCCTTCACCAGCTCCCTTCTTCCCTCATCCACATGGGTCACACTCTCCAAAGAGAGTCTACTAAGTGTGTCTCCTACTACATTAGCCTTGCCCGGATGGTAAAGGACACTCATGTCGTAATCCTTAAGTAGCTCCAACCACCTCCTTTGCCGTAGATTTAGATCCTTTTATGTAAACACATATTGTAGACTCTTATGGTCCATGAACATATCTACATGGACCCCATAAAAATAATTCCTCCATATCTTCAAAGCGAATACCGCTGCCGCTAATTCAAGATCATGGGTCGGGTAATTCTTCTCATGAACTTTCAGCTGTCTAGAAGTCATGTTGCATCAAAACACAACCAAGGCTGATTCTTGAAGCATCACAATACACCACGAACCCATCAGTACCCTCCAGTAGAGTTAACACCGGTGCTGAGGTAAGTCGAGTCTTTAACTCCTAAAAGCTCCTCTCGCAAGCCTCCGACAATTAGAACTTCACTTTCTTTTGAGTCAATTTGGCCAGTGATGCTACAATAGATGAAAATCCCTTAACAAATCTCCGATAGTATCCAGCTAAACCCAAGAAACTCCTGATTTTGAAGGATTCATCTGTCTAGGCCAGTTCTTCACTGCTTCTATTTTCTGAGAGTCCACCTTTATGCCCTTACTTGACACCACATGGCCTAAAAATGCCACGAGTTCAACTAAAACTCGCACTTGCTGAATTTAGCATATAATTGGCAATCCTTGAGAGTCTGTAGCACCACCCTCAAATATGCGGCATGCTCCTCCTCTCTCTGAGAGTATATCAGGATGTCATCAATAAACACGATCACGAACATATCCAAGTATGTCTTGAACACCCTGTTCATCAAGTCCATAAAAGTTGCAGGAGCATTCGTTAGTCCAAAATACATAACTACAAACTCATAATGACCATACCGCATCTTGAAGGCTGTCTTCAGGATGTCACTCTCCCGAACCCTGAGCTGATGGTATTCAGACCTGAGGTCTATCTTTGAAAAGCACTTGGCACCCTAAAGCTAGTAAAAAAATCATCAATCCTAGGTAGAGAATACCTATTCTTAATGGTGACCTTGTTCAATTGTCGATAATCAATACACATGCGAAGAGAACCATCTTTCTTTCGGACAAAAAGAACTGGTGCACCCTATGGGGACTTTCTCGATATAATGAAACCCTTATCTAACAGGTCCTTTAAATACTTCTTCAACTCCTTTAACTTGGTTGGGGCCATTCTATAAGGAGGAATGGATATAGGCTGCGTATTGGGAAGAAGGTCAATACCAAAATCAATCTCCCGCTCAGGAGGGATTCCTGGTAGATCATCTGGGAAGACTTCTGGATACTCACATACTACTGGGACTGACTGGATAGTCGGGGTCTCAGATATCGCATCCTTAAACCTAACTAGATGGTACAAACAACCTTTAAAGATCATCTTTCTGGCCTTAAGGTAGGAAATGAAATGACCTACAGGCACAGCTGAACTACCCTTCCACTCTAAGACTGACTCACTTGGAAATCTGAACTCTACTTCCCGGGATCTACAATTAACTGAGGCATAACATGTAAATAGCCAATTCATGCCGAGGATAACATCAAAATCGATTATGGCTAACTCTATTAGATCTGCTAAGGTGACTTTTTGAAGGACTGTGACCGGGAATCTTCTATATACACGTCAAGCTACAACTGAATCACCCACTGGAATGGAGACTGAGAAGGGTTCTGACATGAATTCAGGTCTGACTCTGAAACTACTAGACACATAAGGTGTCACAAAAGACAAGGTAGCCCCTATATCCAATAAGGAATATACATCAAGATGAAAAACTCGTAACATGCCAGTGACTACATGCGGGGAGATCTCCTGCTCCTGGCAGGTTGCTAAGGTATAGAATCTGTTTTGGCGCTAGCCACCACCTGTGCTAGTAGATGCTCCCTACTGTGCTGCGCGTGCGGATGGAGCTGCTGAACTGGAAGCTGGGCCTCGGCCCCCATCATGGCCCTGTCTAGCTGTTGGGCAATCTCTAAGCATATGTCCGGGCTTCTCACACCGGAAGCAAGCACCTGTACCCGCCAAGCATTGCCCCGTGTCCCCCGACCATATCTGCATTAAGCTGGGATGTCGGAATTTGTGGGCCTACTGCTCTGACCCCTAGAGCCTGATGCTCGTCCTCTATGGCCATGCCTAAATCTAGATGTCACACTTAATGCTAAAGATGTTGGGGCTGAAGATCTCTGGTGGGTCTGCTGTCGATGCCCACCTCCTGACCCCGGTTGAGAGAATCTATAACTATCAGTCCTAGCCCTCTTGGCCTCTCTCTCCCTCATATGCACCGCCACCATCTGCTGAGTGTACAAAACTATCCGAGGGAAATCCATATCCTGATGGAGCATAGTGGTCCTGTAATTCTTGTCTAGCTAATCCGCCACTCCATGAACAGATCTGCTCACTCGCGCCCTCTGATCAACCACTAATTCTGGGGCGTACTTTGTCAGATGAGTGAATTCAAGGGCATACTCCTGCACCGTCCTTTTCCCCTGCTTAAGATTCACAAACTCAGCTGCTTTCAACTCCCTCATCTCACGAGGGAAAAACCGATCTAGAAAGGTAACTTGGAACTCCTCCCAAGTGATAGGGCCTACTCTGGCTGCCCTACTATCTTTCCACTGTCAAAACTAGATGTGTGTGAGCCCCTCCAACTGATATGAGGCCAACTCTGCACACTCAACTCCATTCACCCCATGACCTGGGTGATCTTTACAATCTCATCGATAAATTCATGTGGATCCTCGTCCACATTGGAACCAAGAAACTCTGGCGGGTGCATTTTCAAGAAATCTCTTACTCGAGCTGCCACTGCATTTCCATTTTGCAGAAGATGCACCACTGCCTACTGTTTGACCGGAGCGGTCAAGAAATGCGCTAGCATCAGAATGGCTACTCGAAATTCAGCATGGACAATCGGCTCCGGTGCATGGTGCTCCTGGACTAGTGGGGCTTGTTGGTGCCCGTATCCTTTGCCATCCTCATGGCTATTTCCATTCCCATTCCCCCTACCATTAACTCTGCGGGGAGCCATAATTCTACAGTTGTGAATAGCACAAGTTAGAAGGATAGGGAGATATTTCATCGCACGACATAGATTAAGAAAGAAGGGAACATTTCCTAACCATCTCGTAGACTCTTTTTCATAAGTGTGGCGTATTTCACACACATGAAAAATACTCTACTCAATGCGGCTTTCAGACACTCTAGGACACTTCAAACCTATTGCTCTGGTACCAAGTTTATCACGACCTGAACATAGGCCCGGATCGAGACACGGGACAAGGAACCCCGAGGGACTCCAAGTCGACCCATGGAATCAACATAACATCTAACTCATTCATAAAAGTGGAAGATCAACATGATAAACTTAGAGGAAGTCTGAAATAAGCATAACATCATAAATACACACAAATCTGAAGTTGATTACATTCTTCTATCGGAAAAGCCTCTAAGTCTGATAAATTGATGGGACAAGACCCTGACTTACTCTCTAAAGCTGAAAACTGAAAATACTCAAGCATAATTGAAATAAACAGGGGCCCTCGACAAATGAGGACTCACCAATAGGGACTGATGCGAACTCAGAAAGCTGGCTAGTGGCATGACTGAGTCTGATGAGCAGAGCCTGTATCATGAAATGATACATCATAGAGTATGCGGTGAGTACGTGGAATCAGCCGAGCATGCAAGGTAAGTAAAATCGCTTAAATAAGTAAAATCATTTAAAACATGCATAATATAAAACATGATTAAGATAAGAATTTAAGAGTAAGGCTTGCATGCTCTTTTCTGAAATCATGATATCAACATAACATAACATCATAACTGAATCGATTGACCCAAAGCTGAAATTTGATAATCGTAAGTAAAACTGAACATTGGNTATATCATGAGTAATAAACATGCATAACTGAAATCATGAGAAACAATGGGAGACTCATCTTATAACCGACATACCACGATAGAGCTTACGTGGTCCCAACTATCACACTCAAGTGGATAGAGCCGTCAAAAGCCTTGCCAGGGCTAAGGACGATACCATGATATCGATATCAAGCTCAAGGCCAAATCGAGGAAGGGGATAGCTCACAAGGGAGGTGCCAAAGTATGTATAAGATATATATAAACCTACGTTGGCGTGTAGTTTTGAGGCATAGGGATCGACCCTTAGCTACATGGTGCTAGACACTACTCCCAAAACATGCATATGCTCTCGATCATTTTTCAACAAAGTTTACCATCATCAATTGATGAAGCTCAATAATTAAAATACATATCAAATTTGAAGTCATATATGAGGAGTTCTTGCTCAAACCATACCACAAGATTAATATAAAAGGGAGTCTTCGCTCCAAAATCATATGGTAAGCTTAATTCATAAAATCATACATCATACTTGAACATATGGGCATTACCCAATACTTTAACATGCTTGAGAATACATAATTCACTTGAAAACATAATCATAAACATGGGTAACTTGAACATGCATCATAAATCTCAACTTTCATGAACTTCTCATAATTGGGCTTCTTGACTTATAAAGCTTGAAACATGATTTTGATTGAAAACAATATAAAACTTGCCCATGAATCATAATTCAATAATAGAAACATCTTTAAATCATACCCATGTAGTAAATTAGGAATTTTATGCATCGGGTTAAAACCCCATAGAATAACCATAGGAATTTCATGATTTAGAGAGAGATTGGGCATGGGTGTGAACGGATTCACCCGTTCATAACCCTACATACCTGAAAGGGTTTGATTCTACCACTTCTCTGATTGCCCAAGGAAGGTTTGAAGAAGAACCTTGAAGTATTAGCCTTGATCACTTCTCTAGACTCTTACTCTTGCATACATGAATAGGAATGACTTAGAATAGATTTTCCCCTCTTAAAAACCACTATTCATAGCTTAAAAATGTAGTTTAGGCCTTAGGATCATAGGAATTATGAAAAAGTCCTTACTAAATTTTCAGAAAATAACTAATTGCCAGTCCCCACGAGGGACTGGATAACTCGTTAGTCAAGACCATGACTCGTGGCATCAGTCTTCGAGTGCACTATCTTAGAGTTTATCTAGGGATCGTCATGGGGGACCTCACGAGTCGTTACTGGTGACCACGACTCGTGGTCACCACTCGTCACCTTCACTACCTTAGATTTCAAATTATATCCAACCAGATTACCACGACCCATCCCACGAATCGTGGTGATTGACCACGGCTTGTGGGGACCTTCTGTAGCGTACACTGCCAGGTCTCCTTCCTTTTCCTTTAACTCTTTCCCACGACTGACTCAATGAGTTGTGAAGACTGACCATGACTCGTGGTTAGGTCCGTGGGGACCTCAAATCCCAAAATTTCAACCCAAGCCTTGAACCTCACCACGATTCTGCTCATGACTCGTGGTCTACTCCACGGGTCGCAGAATGACTCGTCCTGTGACCTAGTGCTAGATTTTAAATTTTCTCCATTTCAACTCCGAGGTCTGATCTTTGGACTTTTGGGGTATAATAGGTTCTTCTTTAAACCTCTTCGAATGTTCTTGGGCTCTTTAATACAAGTCAAGGATTTTCAACCCAGGTATGTAGGGTTATGAATGGAGGAAATTCTTCCACCCTCATTCCCTTTTAACTCCAAATTCATGATTTCTACTTCTCAAGTTCTAAATTGTGAAATTCTAGGGTTTAACCCAATTCAATGTAATCTTTCATGCTATCTCTATGGGTTCAATTGCCTTATGTTTCAATTGATGATTTATGGCTACTAGGGCAATTTTTAATCTCAATTTACTTATTAATTCATGATTTTAATTTTATGAAGATTATTCCCTATTATCATGATTTATGAATTTCAAGCTTATGAGCCTATGATTTCAAGTATGAGGAGTTATCAAGTAGGCATGAATATTTATGAACTCTTAAATATATGAATCTATGGTTTTGACTAGTGAAGTATATTTCAAGTATGCATTATCTTCAAATTTTGGGTAATCCCACTCAGATTAAACATGTTTTCATAATTTAGTTTAACTCTATAAATCAGCTTACCATATGGATTTTGGAGTCTCTACTCCCATTTTTTAGCTTATGGTATGATTTCATCTTTGTTGAAAAATGATGGTGATCACCTTGCATGTTTTTTGGAGCAGTGTCTAGCACTGAGTAGGCTAGGGGTTCATGAAAATCCTGAGCAACCAACTATCAATAACAATTTCATCTTTGGACCAAAAACAAGCAAGAGGTGGAATACCACAAGAACTATGCACCAACGTAGGATTATACATTTACCTTGGGACCTCCCTTGTGATCTTCCACTGCCCCAATTGGACCTTCATCTTGATATCAATATCATGATAGCACCCTTAGCCCTGGTAAGGCTTTGGAAGGCTCTTCCCACTTAAGTGTAATAGTTGGGATCACGTAAGCTCTATCGTGATAGTGTCGGTTATATGGCGAGTCTCCCATTGTTCCTCATGATCACAGTTATGCATGTTTATACCATATGATATTATTTTTTTTATTAAGTTTGACCCATTGATTAGTTTATCAGCTTTTACTTATGATTTTAGTTTCAACTTTGGGTTATTCGATTCAGTTATAAGATTTAGTATATGACAATTCATGTTTTTAGATATCAGCATGCAGTCCTTACTCTCATGATCTACTAATTTATATTTATATGCATGATTTCAGTTAACACTTACTCAGCCTGTTTTACTTACCTTGCATACTCAGTACATTTCAAGTACTAACCACATATTCTATGTTTTATCATTTTATGATACAGGTTCAAACGTTCAGACTCGGTCCCGTAGCTTAGTCCAGTTCTCTTATTGGTGAGTCCTCATCCTTCAAGGACCTTCAGAATGTTGAGTTATATTACTTTCAGTTTCATACTTGTAGTAAGCTAGTTGGGGATGTTTCCCTATCAACTCTTCAATTATGTTAGAGACTTTTCAAACAATATGTAGTATCTCAGGTTATCAATAGTGAATCTGTATGGTTGAAGTGTGCTTCAGATTTCTGCTTGTTTATATTTTAGTTATCAGATTCAGCTTATGCATGTTCACATGTTCATTCCATGGTCGACTTGGAGCCATTCGTGGTTCTAGGTTTCATATCTCATATCGATTTCTAGTTTCNTCAGATTCAGCTTATGCATGTTCACATGTTCATTCCATGGTCGACTTGGAGCCATTCGTGGTTCTAGGTTTCATATCTCAGTCCGAACCTATGTTCGAGTCGTGACACAACTCGTGTTATGCCTGCCGATGATGTTCGAATTTCGAGGAATATGACCTACACTAAGGTCCCAGTTGCTATTCTTAACCGACAAGTTAGAAAACTTCAGACCAAAGAAGTTTCCTTAGTTAAAGTATTGTGGCAAAGTAATAATATCGAGGAAGTCACTTGGAAGGTTGAGGAACAAATGAAGAAGAAGTATCCTCACCTGTTTACGATGTCGATGTGATATTGAGGTATGTATTTGATACCGAAGTTACTGAGTATGTATTTTGAAGCATATTATGTGAAGTTAACTCTCATTTGAGGATGAATGTCCCTAGGGGCGGGGAGGATGTTACACCCCAAAAAATTTGTGGTCATTAATTGATGTTTTTATGCTATGGTAAAGGAAGTACGGGTTGTATATTGGTCATAGATGAGGAGAAAAACATGTACAAAGGGAAAAGAGAAGATTATGTGAAGTTCATAAGTAAGGGTCCATTTTAAACAACTATATCTCCCAATCTATAATGAGGTAGGAGTCCTACAATATATCAAATTAAATATCTTTGAGTCTAGTTTTCATAACATCAAACCTCTCATCAATAAGAGTTTGATATAAAAAGTTATGGGCATTTTACCAAAGCACTATTGAGCGGTGACGTGAGTGTGACGCCCTAGCGCCTCCACCGCCCTACTTACTTAAAAATAAAATTTTTACTTGTGGAAAATATTTCCATCCTAACACAATTCGACCTTTGCCAATAACTCTATATCTCTATAATTTCCAATAGCTAACAAGGAAAAGCAAGGAGGAAACACCAAGTAATATTTAACCAAATACAAGCCAAGTGAAGGAGGTCATTTGCAAGATTGGTGCAGTGTGTTGGTGGCTGTTTTTGCTGCATTTTGGCAGTGAGTTTGGGGTGTTCTTGATGCGTTTTTGGAGAAGTACCAAGTTGCATACATACTCCCTTTTGGTAGGGATTTTACACAAGGAATAAGGTAAGGATTCTACCCTTTTAATCTAGCCAATACCTTAGCTAAGAAGCTAGAAAGTGGAAGCTAAACTAGGCTGCCATCTTGGTGTTTAATTGCTGAAGTTCTGTTCGTTTTTATTGAGGTTGGAGAAGCTTTATTTATCTGGGAATATACTCTATATTCATGGGACTTTTTCACAAAGAAAACTAGGTAAGTTCTCCCTTACATTCCCCCCTAAAAAGTATGAAAATAAGCTAGAATAAAGTGTTAAAATATTGCGTTGTTTGATTGTTTTGTGGCTGCCATTGATGTGATGTTTTGGCTAGATAAATTGTCTTAAAACATCCTTATTTCATATTTGTAATCTCAAGTAACTGAAGAGGGAAAAAATTTGGTTGTTGGAGGAAGAATTGGATAAGGGAACACGTCGACACAAGGTATGCAAAGGCGCCATTCCCCTTATTTTTCAAGCACGACTTTGTACCGTTGAAAGGACCCATACTTCTGAGTTTTAAACTCATGTTGGGACATGTATTATTCTATCCAAATATTTACAAATTCTAGGCATTAATCTTTATTTAGTAAGAGTGGATTGGAATAAGTAAATGTGAAGCCAAAAATGCTTACTTATGTTTGTTGTCGTATTATGATTGTGATAGCTATAGATTGAGTCTGGAGACCCCTCAGCATGGGCACTATGATCTGGTCCTTTACATTATGTTACATATGTGATGTTTAATGTGTTTTTCATGCTGATTGCTAGGAGGATTTAGTAAGAAAAGCTAAACCATGATGACTAAACGAATCTAAGCTAAGGATTGAGGTTGCAATCAATTAAGGGTAAATGAGCTTATTGAACTAGAAATGCCTTGTTATGGTTTTCCTTTATCTTATGTTTTATGTTACGAAATATTTCAAGTCAAGTGGATACTTCATAATTCCTTTCCTATAAGCCAAACAACAAGCTAGCAAGTCTTCGAGCTCTAATGTTCCTTTGAACACGATCTATAAATCTTGTTGAAAGTATTTGATCATCCGCAGTTCCTTATGATTTATATGATTCTTGAAAATATGTATTTAAGTGATATTTTCTAGCTTTAAATATTATATGTGCTCACTTGCAGTTACACATTATGATGGCGGCCTATGCAGGCAATAATTTTAGTATTAGTCATTTCTATGCTATATGTGTTAAATTGACCTAGTATAAGCTATATTGGCTCCGTGTATGACTATGATTAAGATTTATTTATTTACCCCAGTGTGGTACACAAATTGGAGGTATTTTTATTTTACCCCAATATGGTACACCGGATGGATGGAATTTTCCCCTGTGTGGTACACCAACTGGAGGCATTTTTAATTTTACCCCGGTGTGGTACACTGACTAGATGGATTTTATATGGATTTTATGGTCGGTTGGCCGCTGGCATTTTAGTTATAATTTTTATTGTGCATTACTTAGTTGCATTTATACTTCAATATTGAGTTATTGTTAGGTTTTGATTTGCAGGACTCGGGGTTGTTACTATTCCTTACTTATGGCTCATATATCATTGATATCTTATATGTTTATAGTTTTCAACCTTACATACCAGTACATTTCACTCGTATTGAATTCCCTTCGTCTGGGGACCCCTCCTACAATCGTGGTGCAGGTACAGGCCGAAAAGGAGTCACGGGTCGTGGAAGTGAGGTACAAGTCGTACCAAGCCATTCGTGAAAGTTAACAGAGAGTGCCAGAAAGTGTAAGTTCAAGCTACGGGAAGATTATATGACTCGTAGGTTCTTGTTACAAATCGTACCTGAACGCAACACTTAGCCAGGTTCAGTAGATGCCAACCAACATACAATTCAAGGTACAACCCGTACAATCCTATTGCAGGTCGTAGATGAAGGCAGCGATAGTTTTTCGTAGCTTCCCTATTTACTTAGGAGAAGGTTCCAAATATTTGTATAAATACTTTCTAGGTTATTTTCAGTAAAGAGAGCAGCGAATTGAAGTTTTCTTGCGCAAAACGTATAGAGAGACAAGTTGTTAATTTCTAATTCAAGTCTTGGAGATTTTCTTATTTAGATTTTTTCCTTGTTCTTGAATTATTCATCATTAACGCTTGCAATAATCAAGCAGGTTTTCTTTTAATCATCCTTGTAAGTATTTAACTATGTGTTTGTCTATGAATACTAATAACTATTTACAATCATGAGAGGCTAAAACCTACACAACTCGGGTTGTGGGAACCATGGTGAATTAACGAACTAGGGTTGCACAAAGTGATTCTAAACCAATGCTAAATGCTTGTATTGTATTCTTTTCATCTTTAATGTTTCTTAATTGAGCGCAACGTTAGGCCTTGCCCTAATTCTTTACTTGAACCTAGAGAACTAGAGATTAGGAAAAGAGAATTACAACAAATCTTTGATTTTTATGGGTCATTGTATAACTTGAGCTGCGAATGCAGGATAGTTAATTTGGGACAAATTTGATAACGGTTGAATTGAAATCTCTCATGAGACCTTACCCGGTGATCGAGTATAGTCATCCAATAGGGACGAACCAGTCGTTTGGATGAACCCTAGTTATCAAGTACTATAAGTAAGAATTGGGATAGATCACAAGTGTAAAACATGAAGTAGTCATGAATCAATGGGGAACACTTACCCTAGTTTATTGAATAATATTTATAAACAACAATTAATTCTCAACCTTGTCTTACAATTGCTTTTATACCCTCCCCTCTTTTGGTGATAACATACTTAAAAGCTTAAATACTAGAGTTATTCTATATCCTGACTTTATTCATGTGGGATCGACCTCAACTTTTGTTGGTTTCTTTATTGACAACGTCCTCTTCATACTTTATCAGGAGTGTGAGTTTGAGAACTATCCATGAGGCTGGATGATTCCTATTGCCATTATTATTTCTTCTTCTGTTGGCTCTTGGGGAGGCATTTTCTACAAATGTGTGTAGCACTAGTTAGAAGAATAAGGAGAGTTAGATTTCATCGCACGATATAGAACATGAAAGAAGGGAAGTTTTCTAAAATGTCTTGTAGCATTTTCCTCATAAGTGTGGCCTGCTCCACACCCATGAAAAAGAATCTACTTAAGGTAGCTTTCAGAAACCCTAGGATGCACCTTAACCTGATGTTCTGATACCAAGTTTTTCATGACCCGAGCATTGACCCCTGACATAACACGGGACCTAAAACCACAAATGACCCAATCTAACCCGTTGTACATGCATAACATAAGTATAAGCACACACTAACAAAAAACAATCATAAGATATAGCATAAGCGGAAGTCTATAACATCATAAATGCATCAATAGGGACAACAAGTCAAATAGTTGAATATCTATACATCATAGTCTGAAAAGCCTTTAAACATAGGACGAGCTGAAGGGACAAGCTCCCAACTAGCTCTACTAAGTTTGAAAACTAAAAGGACAAAAAAGACGTAAATCAAAACTTCTATCCAAGATTGGTGTGGACTCTCCAAGGCTGAGTTGAATCTGGGATGAAAACAAATCCAGCAGCGGGGCTGAGATTGATGACCCTAACCTATATCATGAGATGATATAGCATAAAAGTATATGATTAGATGTTGGGCATATTTCTATTCCCATTTGCCTTATTTTTTTTCCCATCTTTTACCTTGATTTGAGTTCATAATCCTTATGAAATGCATAAATTCATGTGTTTGTGTGTTTTGTATTCTAACAAATGATTTGAGATGTTTTGAGTAGTAAACCAAGGAAAAAGGACCCAAAAATGACCCAAGGCTGAAGGTTTGAGAAGTTGAGAAGAAGGACCTGGGCTTATGGCCGGCGCCGGCCGCCAGGTCCCAAACTTCAGAGAATTGTGCATCATATCTAGGGCTATAGCTGGTGCCCAGCACCATGACCCAAACTTCAGAGATGTTTCATTCAATACGTTGGCGAGATGGATGACATAGAGCCCCAGAAGCATCCCAAACTTAGAGAAATTTTCCAAAATTCTGGTGCTATGGATGGGGTTGGGCGCCCGGATCTAAACTTTAGAGGAAACTTGAACCCAACTTAGGGCTATAGATGGGGCGGTACGCCAAGCCTGTTATGAAGTATAAATTGCTAATATTAAAGCTAAGTATTGGAGGGCAGAAGCATCATTTGAAGGCTCAACAATATATATAGCTTCTAGGTCGTTTATTAAGAATCTTTTGATCACTTTTACATTACGTATATCATATTGTGGAGGTTGTAAGCTGCTTGGAAGAGGAGACAAGTTCTACACTAGGTTTCTTCTTTTCTTTAAAGGTTTTCTTTGAATGATTATGATTAAGTCTTTTTTCCACTTGTCTATGATAGGCTAAACTCATACTCTAGGGTTTTAGCCATGGTGAATGGTTGAAGTTTTAAAGACTGATTTATGCTAGTTTCGATTCTTCTTTAATGGTTGTTTATATTTACTTGTTTTAATTGCTTATTCTCTAGCCTGATCAACTTGTGATAAAATATATTGTCTTCCGGTTGAACTTGGGAAAGGGAACCGAAAAGGTTAAAGGTAAATAAAAATAGGAATACAAAGACCCTTGAACCCATTCGTGAGAGGATAGAAATTGTTGACTATAAGGATATATCCTTCAACCCTGTTTAGTTAAAATACAAGTAGGCATAACCATCGTTTCATGTTTCTCCTACGATCATAGGGATATAGGCGTTAGGGTTCATGGCATAGTTCTTGGATGCTTGGGAGAGTGGCAAGGAATGGGATACTAACTTTCAACTAGCAACCATAGGAAGAATCATTCTAGTGTAATCACGTCTCGAAAACTCAACTTGAAACTAAAAGTGCCATTTACCTAGATTTTCATTATCATCTAAAGTAAAACCAAGTTTTCAAAAGCATTAGTTAATTTTACATTTAAAGTTTTTAGTACTTAATTTTTAAAACCATTCCCCATTTCAACTTCTTGATAGAATAGCGAATTAAGAAATAACCTTAAACGATTGAACTGACAAGTCTCTGAACGATCGATAATCGGAACTTCCAATCCTATATTACTTGATGACCACGTGCGCTTGCACACGCTTGGGCGACATCATGTTATTGTCTCCGTTGACGGGGACTTGAATATTATTTGATCATTTGTAGGTTTAGATTTTATTCTGCTATTCTGTATTTTACATTTATTTCTTATTTTTGTGAAGTTTATAGGGTTGTGTTCTCAGTGTATTCCAAGTACAAGAAGTCAAGAATCATTTTTAGCTTCTTTTGATCTTGAAATTAAGAGAACCTTTCGAAGGTTAATCATGGAGAATAACGAGCAGGCACAGGGCAACAATCAGGAGAGCGTTCCAGTGTGAAACTTTGCTAGGCCGAACTTGGGGAATGCTTCTAAAGCGATCATCAAGCCGGCTATAACTGCAAACTTCGAGTTGAAGGAAGAGACCGTGCAGTTGGTCTAAAACACTTGTCAATTTCAAGGTAATCCGCACGAGGATCCCAGAAGGCATCTGATGACGTTCGTGGAGCTGAGTTATAATTTCCACTACTAGAACGTGTCAGATGAATATGTTAAACTGACATTGTTTCCATTCTCACTGATTGGTGAAGCCAAAGAGTGGATTCAAAATGAGCCAGCAGGTTCCGTCACCACATAGGAGGCTCTTTCCAACAAATTCATCAATAGGTTTTTCTCTTATAGGAGAACCAATGAGTTGAGAGAGAAGATCTTCGGGTTTGTACAGAAAGATGGTGAAACCTTAGCTCAGGCATGGGAATGATACAAAGGCTATTTGAGAGATTGTCAACACCACATGCAGCCTAAGGACATAACTGGGCACAACTTTATAGAAAGTCTGAAACCCGAGTCAAAGATCTTTCTTGACGCTACCACACAAGGACAGATTTTTTCCAAGAGATATGATGAAATAAGGACTCTTTTGAACCTCATGTCAGCGGGGAGTCAGGATTATCAAGACTTAGGTAGAGGGTTCACAACAGCTAAGGTGCTAGGGAAACTTGAGGTAGATGGTATTGTGGAAATCAGAGCAGACATTAGCCAGCTGGTGAATGTGATTAGCAAGCTTGTAACCACACCAGCAGGAAGCCAAGTACAGCAAGTACATCAAGTTCATACTCCACCACCATCATGTGAAGCATGTGGAGAAGGTCATGCTTAATCCTAAATCTTTATATTTTGTGGGGCACAAGGTCGTGGTGGAGGTTTTGCAGGTAATAGCTATAATCAAGGGTACTAAAATGCAACCAATACCTTATGGGGAAGGAATCAGAATTTCCAAAGGCCTCAGAATACTTATCCAAGGCCTTAGGGCCAGCAACTGAGCAGTTCTCTTGAGGAGACAATGAAGTAATGGATGGTTCAGCAGACTCAGGTGGTTAATACGATGTAGAAGTCCATCCATGATCTTGAGAGGAAAATGAGGCAACTAGCCCTACAGCAGACTAGCAGACCGAAAAGGGCACTTTCGAGTAACACCGAGAAGAACCCTAAGGAGAATATGAGTGCAATCTCTTTGTGCAGTGATAAAGATCTTGGTGAGGTGATCCCTAGAGAAAATAAGATTGATGATGAGAAGGTTTAGAAGTCCAACAGTGAGGTCGGTGAGTCAAACAAATCACAACCAAAAGTTGTAGTAGTCAGATCACCGCCCCCATTCCCACAGAGGTTCAAGCAGCAGAAGGAGGACTCAACCTACCAGAAATTTCTTGGTGTTTTAAAATAGGTACATGTTAACTTACCATTGGTGGAGCTGCAGGAAGTTTCAAAATATTCTAAGTACCTTAAGAACATTGTGGCCAACAAGAGGAGGTTAACGGAGTTTGAACTGTGGCTCTCACGGAAGAGTGCAGTTCTCAGGTTCAAAATAAAATTCTCAAAAAGCTGAAGGACCTCGAGAGCTTCACCCTTCCAATGGTGATTGAAAATAAAGAAGAAGGTTCTGCGTTATGTGATTTGGGTGCAACAGATAATCTGATGCCTGTATTCCTGTTCAGAACTTTTGGTTTAGGTGAACCACGTCCTACCATAGTGACTTTGCAGCTTACAGACCGATCTCTTGCCTATCCTTATGGAATAATAGAGGACTTCTTGATAAAGGTGGGACCTTTCATCTTACTAGTGGACTTCATAATCCTTGATTATGAAGCAGATGCAGCAGTTCCCCTCAATTTGGGGAGAGAATTTTTAGCCACCACTGATGTTGTCATACAAGTAAAGAAGGGCAAGATTTCTATGAGGGTGGATGGTCAGGAGATGGTTTTTGAGGTGTTTAGATCAGCAATGATGCCTCCTCACTATGACAACTTCATAGTTAAGCCGGCAAGAACCTATAGGGTGCAATTGAGCAACCTGGGCTACATGAGAGTTTATTAGATCATCAGTTTGGTCATTATTTCACTAGGATGAAAGAGTGAAAATGACCTTAGTCGTTCCGCAATGTTAAATCAGGCACTGGATGGGAGACAACCCATGAATGTCGTGTAACGACTATAACTAAGGCACTGGGTGGGAAGCAACCCATCTTTCTACATTTTTTACATTTCTTCTTTGTTTTGTAGAGACGAATAGAGATTTGGAGGCAAAAAGAGCTGGGAAAATGAGCTAAAAAAGTCTAAATCTGGGCTGAGATACCTAGTGTGGGCGCCAAGTGTTAGACTCCAAAACAAAAAATCTGTTAGAATTGGTGCTATGGGTGGCGTGCCGCGCAAGCCCCAATCCCCAAAGAACAAAATTTTCTAAGTATCTGGGGCTATGGAGGGGACGGCGCACCAGGGGTTATGGTCAAAAAATTCTTTGGTCAAATGGGTCAATGTTGACCCAAAGACCTTAAAATTATCAAAAACCCATAGCCCACCCCGTTATTTAAAATCTCATTCATCCTTTTTCACTAAAAAGGTTGAAAAATAAAAATCCAAAAATTCTCTCTCCTCTCCTTCACTAACCCGTAACTCCCTTCCCCTTTTCCCCTCCATTGTTTTCTTCTCCAAGGTTTGGTGAAGCTCTCATCTCCAACTCAAGTAAGTATCACTCTTCTCTCTTGTTTAGGTAATGTTGAAAGAATGCTCCCATGCCCTTCTTCCCCAAGATTAAAGACTCAAATCCCCATGGCTGGTTAAAAGCTTAAGTTTCATATTGTGGGTTTCATGAGCTTTAATTTCTTGAATTCTTCCATGATAATATGAATCTCCGTTGGGCAGTTTATTTCTTGGTTGAATATAGTGATTTAAATTTGTGGGGATGAATGGGGATGGTGAATTGAATTCTTGAATTTGGTGGGTAGGTGCATTAATAGTAGAGAGAGAAAGTACATGTTGAGTAAATTCTTGAATGTGAATTAGAGTTAATTGTGTAACTTGGTTGTAGTTAGAGTTGGCGAATAAATTAGTATTGTTGAGATTGGATGATGATGGGGAAGTCTTGAGTATCCTGTTTGACAAGTCTCACAAGTATGTTAGCAAATTAAGTGTGGGGTCAATTTTGCACATTTGACACTTAATTCGTTAGCTTTATTTTTTATGAACTAATCTTGTAAAGTTCTTAATTTTTGGTTAGAAGGTGTCATGGCATCGAAGGGAAAGGAAGTGGTGATCGCTAACCCAAGCCTCAAGAGCATTTGAAAAGGCACAAAGGGAGCTAGTTCATCAGTAGCCAAGGCTGGCCCTGGTAGAAAATTTGGAGCAAAGGCTGTAGAGCCTCATGGACTTAGATGGTTCAACATATAAAAGGAGGCCAAGTATTCTCCTGAGAATTGAATAGATGAAGACCACCTTGTGCTTGAGTTCTCGACCATCCGGGACAAGCTCCCTGAGTTGGGAGTTGGATACATCTTTGCTGAGCCGGAGTAGTGCAAGCTCACATTGGTGAGAGAGTTCTATGCAAACTGGGACACATTTGGAGAAAGCACCAAGGTGAAGATAAGGGGTCAAGTAGTGCGGTTCACTTACAAGAGGTTGAATGCTTTCCTTCGCACACCTGAGGTAGACCCTTTGGAGTACTTTATCTTGCTTAAGAATCCTCCTTACCACGACATCTGTCACAATCTATGCAATGAGCACTCATCATCCATTGGGAAAGGGACCACAAGGGCACTCACTCCACATTTGTGTTCTCCTACTTGAACAAGGAGGTAAAATTTTGGGTAAAGATAGTTTTTACTGCGTTTCTCCCTGGGACACACATGCCAGACATCACTAGAGAGCAGATTGTGCTAGTATACATGATTATGAAAGGGATGCCAATAGTGCTTCAAGATAATATGAGGAGATCAAGGGACAATTACAAGTGAAAATATTATTGTGGCAGTCTCTTGGCCTAGTTTTGTGAGAGGCAGGCATTAAGGAGGAAGAGGCAAACCTTTGTCTACCTCTAGCAGGGCATCTGGTAGGAAAGATGATGGATGTTACAAAGGTGAAGGAGACCATCACTTCCACAGCTCCACTCCTCACTATAGCTAATCGTCAGGCTCGCGATGAAAGTTGGAAGGGTCGCATATTTGGGATGCTAGATTTACCGCTGAGGCTAGGAGGTCCACCTACAATAGATGAGGAGATGTCCACCCTCGAGGCGAGGTACCCACTCATGGAAAGTGCTATGCTGATGTGTCGAGTGGGCCCAGCCTTTGAGGAGCCTTTTGATGATGATGAGGCCACGATGTTGACTGCTGGAGTTGATGATTTGGATATGGATGAAGAGGAGGATGCTACAGCGGGTTCCATTTAGGTTGTTGGTGATGATGATGAGGATAAGGATCAGAATTACAATTCTGATGATGACGACGAGTGTGCTTAGCAGCCCAGGAAGTTCTTTCTCTCTACCTACTTGTTATATTTGCTTGTGCACTGTTTAAGTGTGGGGTGGAAAAAAGAGTTCTTGTTATTCTATATTTGCTAAATTTGTAGTTGTATCATGAGTTGTCAATCCCCATGGTAGTGGCTCTATGATTTGTTAGACCTAGTTTGTAATAGCTAATATTGGTGATGATGACTGGATGATGCCTTGTGCATGTAGTCACTATTTTTCGTCTTGACTAGTATGTTGTTTGATTTATTTTAGAGTTAATTTTTTTGGTTTTGTCATCTTAGAGTAGTGATCCTTCCCTGTGATAGATGGATGACGGTTGTATTAGGGAAATTCATTATCTTTTTTAGGATTGAGTCATAGATCATTTACTTGTGTGCTTGTTGACATTCTACTGAGCTGTTATGCTAAAGTCAATAAAGTGGTCATCTTGAATGAATAAGTAAGGAATCCATAAGAGACATACATATCTCTTTAATTTGACTCAAGATGATTTTAAGGGCTTAATAATGCGAAATGTTATTCAATATGATTGTGTGAATGTGTAGCTATAGAAAACTGACTAGATTCTTGATTGCCATGAGAGGTGTACTAAATTGTCTTGTTTGTACATATTATGGCATCTAGAACTTGCCTTAGTGTATGTAGGATAGCTAGTCATTAGGGAGTTAGGATATGATCAAGGATTTTCTTTGAAAAAGTCATGTTTTTCCCATGTTTGTTTTACCTTCCTGAACATTATCCCTAGTTAACCCTCTTTGAGTCATAAGTCTTATTCTTTCTTAGCCATGAAAGTAGCTTAATCCCTCTTTTTGTGAGACCTCAGACTTATTGATTCAAAGTAGTCTTAGGCACTTTGATACTTGAAAGTAAAGGTCCACCAAACTATAATGTTAAGGGAAAAAGAAAAAATTATGGTAAGAGGAGAAAAATGGAAAAAGGGGTGCCAATAGAAATTGTGTTGTTTACTTGCTGCTAGAACAATCAAAGATAAAGCTTTAATTGCAAAATCCTTATTGATTCTATAAGTAGATCCTAGAAGTCAAGTAGTAAAAAATGGGCATGAAAACAAAAGAACACGGGTGAGTTAGGTGAAAGGCGAACAAACAAGAAAAAGGTGGTGGACAAATAAATGAAAAATGTGTTAAAAGTGCTTAGGGTGGTAGTCACTATAAAAGAAATATCATTCCTACCCATCCCTTAGCTGAAATTACAACCAAGAAAAAGTTCTTGTGATCCGTATCTCTTAAAAAAACCAACTAATCTAAATGACCATGAAGGGTAAGCTTATGTATGTGACATATGTGCATTACATCATTTTTTAGCATGAGGGTGCCTTGCCTTCTATGTTCCATGTTTTTGCATTGATAATCTGAGAGAGGAACATCACTAAAAGTGAGGGATACAAGATGTCTAAGTTGGTGTACTATTTGTTGCATGTGCCACACTTAATCATGTTGACCCTACTTTGGAAGGATGAGTCAATTATAGAGGTTATAAGGTCTTGATTGTGAAACCTTCATATGTGCTTGATGAGAATTGTTGTATGTTGATGAACCACTTGATCTATGTTGTATGCTAGTTGGTTGAGTATGAACTGATAGGGGTACCAAGTGTGGTGGTAAAAGATGAGTTTATGTGTGTATTAAGGATTGTTTGAGGACGAACAATGGTTTAAGTGTGGGGTGGTGAGTTTGGGCATATTCTATGCCCATTTTCCTTGTGTTTGCCCATCTTTTACCTTATTTTGAGTTCATAATCCTTATGAAATGCATAAATTCATGTGTTTGTGTGTTTTGTATGCTAACAAATGATTTGAGATGTTTTGACAAAGAAACCCAGAAAAAAAAGGACCCAAAAATGACCCAAGGTTGAAGGTTAGAGAAGTTGAGAAGAAGGACCCAGGGCTATGGCTGGGGCTGGGAGCCAGGTCCCAAACTTCAGAGAATTGTGCATTATATCAGGGCTATGGCTGGCGCCCAGCGCCAAGTTTAAAACTTCAGAGATGTTTCATTCAACACCTTGGCGAGATGGATGGAGTAGAGCCCCAGAAGCATCCCAGACTTGAAGAAATTTCCCAAAATTCTGGTTTTATAGATGGGGCTGGGCTCCAGAGAGATTCTACAGCTAAGTATTGGAGGGAAAAAGCATCATTTGAAGGCTCAAATGTATATATAGCTTCTAGGTTGTTTGTTAAGAATCTTTTGATCACTTTTACATTACGTATATCATTATGTGGAGGTTGTAAGCCGCTTGGAAGAGGAGACAAGTTCAACATTAGGTTTCTTCTTTTCTTTGTTGTTTTGCTTTGAATGATGATGATTAAGTCTTTGCTATTCCACATGTGTATGAGTGGATAAACTTATACTCTAGGGTTTTGTCCATGGTGGATGGTTGAAGTTTGAAAGGCTAATTTATGCTAGTTTTGATTCCTCTTTCATGGTTGTTTATATTTATTTGTTTTAATTACTTATTCACTAGCTTGATCAACTTGTGAGTAAATCTGTTGGCTTTCGGTTGAACTTGGTAAAGGGAACCGAAAGGATTAAAGGTAAATATAAAACAGGAATCAAAGACCCTTGAACCCATTGGTGAGAGGATAGAAGTTGTTGTTGAGAATAGGGATATACCCTTCAACCCTATTTAGTTTAAATACAAGTAGGCATAACTATCATTTCATGTTTCTTCTGTGATCATAGGGATATAGGCATCAGGGTTCATGAGATAGTTCTTCAATGCTCGGGTGAGTGGCAAGGAATGGGACAGTAACTTGCAACTAGCAAGTGATGAGTTAGTAATTTACCAACTCATTAGGCTCTTAAGCATGAGCTTTAGCTTAGTTTTCAAGTAATTTAGATGAATTTTATGTCTTTTTTGCCTTTTTATGTGCAGATATCTAATTTGAAGAAAAAGAGCAAGAAGTGGAGTAAAAAAAAAGGAAGTCGGGTGAAAACCGGTGCTTCACTGAAGAACATCGTCCAAACGCCGGCCAAACGCAGATAATCACTATCTTGAGGAACTAAAGAAATCAGCGATCGCGGACATTAATCGGTGACTCATCAATTAACTCACCTAATGGCACCTGAACTTACTGGATCAAAGATAAATAAATCGGTGTAGCACGATTGGAGGCCGGCAAATCGCTGAAGGATACTGGAAATCACTGAAGGAGTAATTGATGATAGACCGAGGTTCGTGGAATGTAACTGGCGAACCGCCGGTACTTTCGCAAGGTCCAAAATGCCTAAGCAGGGGCAATTGTGTCCAATGCTAAAAAGAGGGGATTGGTTGCCCTATCTTTAGATATATTCTAGAAGAAAGTACTCTATACATATCAGATCTTAACTTTAGCTTTTTAAACATTCTTATTGCTGAGAAAGAAAGGAGAATTCTATTGGTGGAAATTGTTGAATATTGTTTTTCTTTTCTTCGTCTTCTTCCTTAGCAAGGTACCACCACTATTGAAGACATATTTTTTTGGATTTGATTTTTCTACTCTCATTAATGAAATCAATGTGTTTGTTATTAAATATGCTCTTTTGTTTCTTAACCATGAGTAGCTAAATCATCAACAAGAGGTGTGTGGTGATGAATGCTTAATTAGATTGGGTACTGCTGGATTCATCTTAATATTGCTTAATTAGTGTAAATCTGTCAAGTTATCTCCAATTTATAATTGATAATCCATAGTTGTAGATGTGGGTCTACTTTTCTTACTTGATTTCTTCTTGAAAGAGAAGAATTGAGTATTGGGAGAGAATTTGATGGGGGAAATGGATGTGATGTTGTGGAGTTGGTTTATACATAGCCAAAACCTATATTCACACTCCTAATTAATAGCTAATAGCTAGATATTGTGCAGCGATTAATACGGACATGATTGGACTGATTTAATTATGTTTAGTGGTTCCAAAGAACTCTAGAAGGAGGCATTCATGAGGTTGAAAAACATAGAATACCCACCTATCAAAAGTTATTTACACAATTTGAAATGATGAGATGATCTAGCATAGCCTTGTTTAATTAGCACCTCATCTACACCATATCTCTAGTCCCTCTCATTATTGTCTACAGCTTTGGTTATTTTGCTACTCTAATTAGCTAAGTTAGAATCGATACCATATTGTTAACATCAAGTCTCCCCAAAAATATTTACTGCTTTGTTTCTTTTGAGTGGTCCAAACAACATTTGCACATATCACTTGTTAGTCACTATGGGATTCGACGCCGACATCCGTTGAGATATTTGTTTTGATAAATTTACCATTTATGCTCTTTCATAAAGAAGAGTGTAGTTTGGACATTATCAAAAATGGCGCCGTTGTGGGGGACTAGCACTTGATATTCTTGTGTTGATTGCTAATTTGAATAAGTCTTGAATCTTAGTTGTTGACGTTGATCTTGCTGTGACTATTAGGGTAAAGTCATATGATTCATCACTCACACGCAGAGGATAGCTCAGTTGATGGTAATATGGAGCACGAAAAAGATAATCTGGTGATGCCCGAAATTGCAGGATCCATTCGCCTACCGCCCACAGTAGGGAATGTCGTGTTCCATGTCACAAGTACAATGCTACATTTGCAACATATGAAAGGGCTCTTTGGGGGCAAACTGAGTGAGGACGCAAAAATCGCCACTTGAGGAATTTCTTGGAGATCTTCCAGCCCTTCAACATAACAAATATAAGTCAAGAGTCTATCAGGTTAAGGCTCTTTCCATTCTCCCTAATGGGAGAGGCGGCTATGTGGTTGGAGGAACTCTCTCCTGGTTGTATTACATCGTGGAAAGAATTGATTGAAGCTTTTCTGGATCATTTCTTCCCTCCGTCAAAAATGTTGCAGCTGAGGGATGATATCACAAACTTTAGGCAAGTACCAGGGGAATCGTTGCATGAAGCATGGCTAAGGTTCAAGTAGAAGGTTTCCCTTTACCCAATGATGGTCTCCCTGATGGAGTGCTCCTTCAAAGTTTTTACCAAGCTCTAGACTCCATTAACAAATCTATTGCCAATAATTTAGCCAGAGGATCAATCATGGATCAGACATATGGATTAGCTAAGGCCCTTTTGGACAGAATGACAAAGAAAAATCGGGCATTGTATACGAGAGAGACCAATGTATCGACACATGATATTTCTTCTAGTGTGTTGGCAGTTGAGATTCCAAAAAGAGATGAAGTGCGAGATGAAAATCTTGCTAAAATGGTGATACAGTGGGAGCAAATGACAAAACATGTGATGGGGCAGGGCGCATAGTTGTGAAGGTTGTAGGTATGCAGAGTCCATTGCACTTTTAAGGAGAATCGTCTCCACAAAGATACGATGAGGAGTGCCAATACATGGAAAATCAGATGGGGGGTCCTCGACCCGTGTTTCAAGGGACTAATCAGGGCCCTTGGCACCTACTGGAAGAGAACCAAGGTTGGAGAACCCGCTATGCACAAGGATGGCCCGATAGAAATGAAATATAGGGCACTAGAGAGAAAAATCGAGAGGGAGATCGTTATCATTGAAGTTTAAACCCATATGTTCCCCCTCCTAAAGCTGAGAACGCCCAAGCCGGTGTAAGCCATGCAGGTAACTCCAAAATTGAAGAGATGTTATCTAGAGTCCTCAAGAAAGTGGAATCAACCGACAGCGAGGTCAAAAAATTGAAAGGGGAGGTGTATAACCTTTCCCAAACTGTGAGTTCCCCTTCAGCCTCCATTAAGCATGTCATGACCCGAGTCTATACCCTGGATGAGACATGGTACTTGGTGCCACAAGTGACCCCAAGCTAACCCATGGTCTATCATTACACTGGTAAATTGAGTAACATAAGCGGAAGCTTTAAAAGTACAATCATTCAAGAAATACTAGTTTGACAAAAGTCAATGCATCAAAAGAAACAATACTGCATAACTGTGTCTGAAAGCCAACTATTAACTGATGAGTTACTAGGAAAAGCCCCCATCTAACTCTAAAATCTATCTAAATAAGAACTAACTGAAAATAAATATCATTCTCGGAAGATGAGGACTCACCAAACACTGTTGTTGATATCTTCTGAGGCAACTACTAACAATACTGAGACTAACAACCTGCGCCTATATCATAATACGATACAGCTGAAAAGTATGCGTCAGTACTTTGAATGTACTGAGTAAGTGAGAGATTAAATAAGCATGAAAGAATAAGTAACTAAACTGCAATAACATGAAATGACCAACTGAAATATTGTAAACTAGTAAAATTGAACTATAACTGATATGGTCAATGATGACCCTTGCTAATGGTAATAAACATGTCCTGGAACTAAGATACTGAGCTGAGCTAAACTTATCTGAACTGAACTGGGACTGTACTGATAAGTAGAAGAGCCTATAACCGACATATAACCACGTGAGTGAAACATGGAGTTCGATGTATACGCCCCATCGATATGACCCAATATATCTTGCTAGGGTATAAAGGCATGAACTATGAGATCACTGTCTGGGCCCATTTGGGCTAAATAACCTACAATAGCAACATAGTTATAGGAACTTGGGTGTACTAGAACCCCGGTCCTCTCGGTGCTAAGTCCTACTCCCACTAGATAGTCCTAGTATGACTACTAAGTTGATAGCTCGAAGATGGGGTCCAAGACTAGGTCAGGGATACTTATCTGGAAGTACCCTAAGAGTCTTATGGCACCAGATAACTATAATTGGTGTTCTAAGACTGGCTAGAGCTGCTTATCTGGAAGAATCATAACCATCTAGAGAACAAACTGAAACTGATATTGGTAGTTCTCAGACTGGTCAGAGCTGCTTATCTGAAAACGTCGTAACCGTCTAAAGGACTAAGTGATATTGATAATTGGGAGGCATTAATGACACCTCAATAATTGACTATAGTCAAAGTAATCAACTGACATTATTGAAAGATACTGAAGATACTAACATTTTGACTGAGACTAAACTAGCATGAAACTAACTGAAAATTCATGCGATTGTAATAACATAGAATTTCCAATACTAACAGAGTCAAGCAACATTAATATCTGATCAACTATACAAGACCCCAAACTACTGCATTCAAGAACTAGGGCTAAAATCACAATAATTAATTTAAGGAGATAATGACCCAAAATTACACCCTTAATATTCAATAGAATTACAGCAGGAAGAAATTCCATAATTTGCTGACAATTGAACCCTAATGGTGAACTTCCGAGCTAAAACTGATAAGAGATTTTAGGAGAGTTGTGGGGGCACAAGGGAAGTATAATTCCCTTGTTAAATACCCACATACCTGAAGGAAAATTCCCAAGAAAATCCTTGAGAAATTGAGAAGAAGATTGAATGCCCTAGCTTGCCCTGAGAAGTCTATCTGTAACCTCTTTGCTCTGAAGATCTAGAGTTGAGAAATGAAAGGGACTTAGTCGATTATTCCTTTAATTACCTCTAAAATGTGCCAAAAGTGACGTAGTTTAGGAACTAAAAGATGGGAACTTACTAAAATAGCCCTGGAAGAAGATACGGAAAAACTGGCCGACAGGGACCAATTGGTCACACAATGACTCGTTGGTACTAGTCGTTGGTCTTGGCCTGGAAATTTGCTCACTGGAATTTGGAAATGAGAGGGGCCATGACTCATTGGATGAACCAATGGTTTGTTGGTATCTCTCGTGGCCACAGCTAGGGAAACGAACATATCACTGGACCCCCTCTCTAACGGATGACACCACGACTCATTGGTTGAGACAACGAGTAATTGTCACCTCTCGTCCTTGCTACTGGAATCCTGAAGGGATTGACACCACAGGTGGACAAAATGACTCATTGAATGGTACAACGGGTCGTTGTTTCCACTCGTTGTCACTGAAGGAGTTTATCAGCAACCCCTTGGAGCTCCAACTAACGAGTCACGCCACGAGTCATTACATCAAAAGATGACTCAGCATTTGACTCGTAGGTTCCTGGAAAGGGGTTTAACTAGTTTTTGAGATAGGAATGCAACGAGTCATAGGATGACTCGTTGCTCTGCACAACGGGTCGTTCCATGCCTCGTTAGTTCCCAAAGGACCACTGGCTAGGCTGACCACGACCCATACAATGGGTCATTACTGCTGACAATGACTCGTTGTCTCGATCGTTCTGAGACAAATTTTCGTAATTCTATCTGCTGAGTCTAAGTTTAGTCCAGAAAAGTTTTGGGGTGTTACAATATCTCCCTTGGGATCATTCGTCCTTTAATGAAGGCTAAAACTGTTGGACAATTGGGAAAAGAGCTTTAATTCCCAAACTGAGACTATAAACTGATTTCTGAAGGAGTGACTGACTCCGAACTAAATTAACCATGCTAACTGAGTTGATGCAACTAGGATGTATATTGAAAATCTGAATAGAGCTGATGAATACTGAACTGAATAGAGTATTAAGGAGGAAATTAATACCCGATGCTGAAACTGAACTGGAAGGGGATAAATGAGGGTATTTGGCCATCATGTCTACTTCTGCCTCCCATGTGGCTCCCTCAACTAGTTGGTTCCTCCATAAGAATTTCACTGAAGTGACTTCCTTGTTTCTCAGCTTACGAACCTGACGATCTAGAATCTGAACTAGGAATTCTTCGTAAGAGAGACTATCCTTCACTCCCATATTGTCTAGTGGCACAACTGAGCCCAGATCACCGATACACTTCTTCAATAGTGACACATGGAAGACTGGGTGCACATATGCTAACTCCGAAGGTAATTCTAACTCATAGGCCACATTTTCAATTCACCTCAAAATCCTATAGGGTCCTACAAACCTCGGACTAAGTTTCCCTTTCTTTCCAAACCTCATCACCCCTTTCATGAGTGAAAGTTTTAGATAAACCCAATCCTCTATGGCAAATTCTAGCTCTCTTCTTCTCACATTAGCATATGATTTCTGTCGGCTCTGAGTTTTTTTCAACCTTTCTCTGATAAGTTGCACTTTCTGCATAGCTTCATGAACTGAGTCTTGTCCTATCAAGGTAGCTTCCCCAAATTCAAACCACCCTATATGATACCTACACCTCCTACTATATAATGCCTCAAAAGGGGCCATCTGAATACTGAAGTGGTAGCTATTGTTGTAAGAAAACTCGATGAGAGTTAAATGATCATCTCAACTGCCCTTCAAGTCGATCACACAAGCTCTTAGCATATCCTTTAAGGCCCAAATAGTCCGCTTAACTTGTCCATCTATCTGAGGGTGAAAAGTTGTGCTGAGCTTGACCTGCTGAGTCCTTTCTGAAATGACTTCTAGAAATGCGAGGTGAACTGGGTACCTCTATTTGAAATGATGGATAAGGGAAATCCATGCAGTCTAACCAACTCCGGATGTACATCCTAGCATAATCCTCAGCTGAGTCTATAGTTTTAACTGGAAGGAAATGTGCTGACTTGGTCATCCGATCGACTATCACCCAAATTGAATCATGCTACCGAAGAGTATAAGGTAGACCTATAATAAAGTCCATATTCACTTCTTCCCACTTCCACATGGGTATGCTGATATACTGAGTCATACCCCCAGGTCTCTGATGCTCAACTTTCACCTGCTGGCAGATTAGGCACTTAGCCACAAATTTTGCACTGTCCCTCTTCATGCAGTTCCACCAATAGATTTCCTGTAGGTCATGGTACATCTTAGTGACAACTTGGTGGATAGAGTATCTGGATCTGTGGGCTTCTACCAGTATTTGTTGTCTCAAGTCGCCTATACCTGGGACACATAGTCTGCCTTGAAAAATGAAGCACACCATCTCCCCCTTTGGAGAAAGCCTCCACTTCCTTTCTTAGAACTGCTTCTTTCAGCTTAAGCAGTATGGGATCTTCATCCTGCTTTGACTTAACCTCAACC
>JACEIK010001417.1:119002-134223 GCA_018107945.1 Datura stramonium
TGAGTGGTTTAGTGATAAAATTATTCAATGTCATGGTATATATATACTTGGATTCCATTTCAAATAGCTACAGTTTATTTTCTTTTTTTCCTTTAATTTATGAAAAACCAAGGGAATCCTATGATTTTATTTATTTATTTATTTATTTTCAATGAAAATCGATATTTGTATGTTTTATATAATCAAGACAATTCATCAGTTTTCTTCGACCGACCCATCATTTTTGACATAGTCTAATTCATTGATTTTTACTCAGTTTTATATTACAATCACAAACGTTCGTCGATTTTGACCCTCGATTTACGATATATTTTTAGTAATTTTTGTCAATAAGTTGTAAAAAAATTTATATATAACCTATTCTATATTCTTTGATAATAAACTCTGTATATAATTTTTTGAAAAGAATAATTATAAATCAAAATTATAAATCGCTCTTATATAGTCATGAACTATCTATTAAATGAAGGGATTACCTTGTGTAACAGATTATCAAATCATAGAACCCAAAATTCATATAAAGAAAGTGACACTAAACTAAAATTGATTAATATTTTTAACTTAGAATGTGCATAAGCTGGCAAAAAATAAATAAAAGGGTGAAATGTACAAATATTTGCTTTTGGATCATCATTTAATTAATATCTGTTTTATATACTTCTTTCATGAGTTTATTCGCTTTTGGAAATAATTTAGACATACGAAATTGAGGTTGAAAATTCGAGTCTGAAGCTTATATAAAAATTGCCCAAAATTTCAGTTATGTGTGTCTGAATTTATTTTGCAAAAAAATTATTTTTTGTTTTTCGAATTTCAGCAATCAACAGATCAAGATCTACTACAAATAAGCTCAAATTTGAAAACATAAGTTTCATGTGTCATAAAGAGCAAATCTCAATCATCAATTTGTCGAATAACAACAAATCTAACAAACTCATATACCATTCTTTTACTTTTTTTTATTTACTATTGAAACATGTGTTAAAATTGTCCAAAATTTCAGGCATATGCGTGTGAAATTTTTGTCAAAAAAATAATAATTTTATTTTTCAAATTTCAAA
The DNA here is from genome assembly GCA_018107945.1 of Datura stramonium. Lineage (NCBI taxonomy): Eukaryota > Viridiplantae > Streptophyta > Magnoliopsida > Solanales > Solanaceae > Datura > Datura stramonium. Next base: position 120,064 of record JACEIK010001417.1, read on the forward strand.
ATCTAAATCTACTCTAAATACACTCAAATTTAAAACACAGATTTCATGCATCACAAAGAACAAATCTCAATCATCAATTATATTTGTCGAATTGGCACAAACTCATTCAACATCTACTTTAAATAAGCTCAAATTTAAAACATATATTTCATGTATCACAGAAAAAAAGAATCTCAATCATCAATTCGTCGAAATGACAACAAACCTAACACACTCATTAGCACCTCTTTAATTTTTTCATGTATGTCTACGCTTAGTTATATATGACTGAAACACATTTTTAAATTAGCTAAAATTTCAATCGTATGTGTCTGAATGCAGAAGCATGAGAAGCGAAAAAGAAACATGTGCATTTGTTTGAAAGTTACCTAATACTAGATATTCATGTGTAATATATATNATATATTATACCTCAAAGTATAAGTTCAATTTTTTGATTATTATGCCTTAAGAAATTCATACTATTGAATTTACGTCCCAAGGCACAAGTTATGCCTTACAAGACATAAGTTCAGTTTTAGAATTTTATGTCTTAAGAAGTTTATATTACTGAACTTATGCCCCAAGGCACAAATTATTGCCTACTTAATGTACCCCAAAACACAAGTTATGCCTACTATACTTATGCCTCAACACACAAGTTATGTCTACTGAACTAATGCCCCTGGCAAAAATTTCTAAATGGTATACCTTGCGAATTAGATAGTACTGAATTTATGACCCATGACAAATATTCTTTAAAAATAATTATCTTGCGAAATTAGGTCATATTTAAGGGTACTTTGCCCACAAGTGTTATTAAATGAAAAATAGGGACAAAAGTTAAAGGAGATTTTTACCTCTCATGCCTACTTAAGACCATATATTACTAAACACATGGATATTTTTTCTTATTTATAAAACATAACAAGTATATTACAGAACATAACAAATCTGGGGAAAAAACTATTTATTCATCCTTCCCCTCCTCCTTCACTATATTGCCCTTTCCCCTTCTCCTTGAATATTGAACTTGAAATACTTTTTGAGTGTCTAGAGCGTGAAGTATTGAGATGTATTTTCAATAATTAGAATATCAAGCAATATTTTTGAAGTGAATCTTGCATATCTCTAAATGTAAGAGCATGTCTTGTTTTCATGAAATTGATACAAGTGTCTGATTAAATTTTCTCAGTGTTTCTTGATACAAGTGTCTGATTAAATTGATACAAGTGTCTTGTTCCTTCACATTTCTTAGCTTTCTAGCAATACAAATCAATGTTTTCAGTAGGTGAAAATTCCATTGTCAATCATTAAAGGAGCTCGAAGCTCAATTTTGAAAAATTAATTTACGCATACGAATTCTATTTTGAGCGGGTGATATCTCGAAAGAATCAAAATGTCGAAGGGGATTCTAATCTAAAATTTGGGTTACTTGGATAAGATTTGAGCTAGTTTTGGATTGAATTTCAATCACGATTCATTGTAATTCAAAGACAATATAATGTATTAAAATTGTATGATAATTGTATGTTGAGTTTGTACGAATTTTATATTTTATATTATTGTGGAAGCTTGTATTAAAGTTGTATACAACATTGTTATAATTGTATTAAATTTTTGAAAACCTAACATGAACTTTATACAAAATTTATACAATTATATACACATATATCATACTGATTTCATATAACTTTCATACACAATTTTGTGAGCAAAACTTTTAACTCTTAAGCGAAATATACATATTTCATATCGATTTCATACACCAATTTCGAGCAAAATTTTAAATTTTGAACGAGATATACATATCTCATACCAATTTCATATAATTTTTATACATGAAATTTTGCGTAAATTTCTTAAGTCTTAAGTGAAAATTTGAATAATTTTTTATAAAAAATAATCTTGTTATGTTTTATAAATTGAAACTCTTGATATGTTTTATAATATTAAATGNCTTGATATGTTTTATAATATTAAATGCAATTTATATATATACTAATTTTTTCCAAATTATAGACCATCATGAAATAACAGCAATTTATGCAAAAACTTATTTTCGACGGGACAAGCCCAAACAACCTCGATATTGGGCCTACTTTGACTTTTCTTTCAGAGGCCCGAAAGCTCCCCAGAATCTGCGGTCTCCGATCAAACTACCAAGGCAAAACCCTCTGGGCAAAACTCTCTCTTCGTGGCCTTTCTTCTTCCAACACCAACAATACACACATGGCTTCATCGCCACCATTTCTACTATCATCTCCATTAAAACCACCTTTCTAAGCTCTATTTATCTTCTATACACATGCGTACAATTTTTATACACAAGATAGTATTGATAGATGGACGTAAGAAGATTGAAAATTCCCAAAACCATAGCTATATTTTCACATATCAAACGCCCTTTAACTTGTGTGATTTATACTGCTTCTTCAGATCAAATCAGCGAACCATTACAGAAAACACCGTTAAATAAGCTTAACCCCAGCTCAGAAAGGAAACAGCAAAAGGGATTAGATTTGAATTTGCGCAAGTGGGTTACTTCAGTTCTCACAAACCCACCTATAGATTCGTTAAAGATCAAAGATTTGCTGACCCATTTGACTCCGCAGCAGTTTGATGCTATTTTCTTGGAAATTCATTCGTCTCTGAAACCATTGAATGCTTTGAAATTCTTCCACGTAGCGTCCGGTTCTTGTGGTTTTAGTTTCAGCGTTAGATCTTATTGCACTTTGCTTCGTTTGCTCGTTGCCTCGAATCACGATGTTCCAGCCAGGTTGCTTTTGATAAGGTTAATTGATGGGAAACTACCTGCATTGTTTGATAGCCCCCAACAAAAGCATGTAGAGGTTGCTGTTAAATTGGCGGAGTTAAGTTGTGTGTCGGATTTTGGTGTTGCTGTTAGGACCTTTGATCTTTTGCTTCATTTATGTTGTACCCAATTCAAAAATGTTGGGTTTGATGCTGCATTGGATGTGTTCAGGTCGTTGGCAAGTAGGGGGTTGTATCCCACTTTGAAAACTTGCAACTTTCTGTTAAGTTCTCTTGTGAAAGAGAATGAGCTTTGGAAGAGTTATGAGGTTTTTGGGGTTTTGAAGGATGGTGTTAAACCAGATGTTTACTTGTTTAGCACCGCCATCAATGCCTTCTGTAAAGGAGGGAAGGTGGACGAGGCAAAGGAGTTATTTCGGAAGATGGAAAACACGGGAATTGTGCCAAATGTTGTCACTTATAATAACCTCATTCATGGGCTTTGCAAGAATTGTAATTTAGAAGATGCATTCCTTCTGAAGGAAGAAATGATATTAAATGGTGTAAACCCAAGTATTGTCACGTATAGCATGCTTATTAATTGTCTGATGAAACTTGAGAAATTTGATGAAGCTGATTGTGTGTTGAAAGAAATGTCAAACAAGGGGCTTGTTCCGAACGAGGTGCTGTATAATACCATCATCAACGGTCATTGCTCAGCAGGAGACATCCAGAAAGCTCTAAAGGTAAGGGATGAAATGCTAAAGAAAGGAATTCTCCCCAACTCAGTTACTTGCAATTCACTGATCAAAGGTTTCTGCAAGATAAATCAAGCTAGTCAAGCTGAAGAACTCTTAGAGGAGATGTTATTACATGGATTGAGTGTAAATCCTGGTTCATTCAGTAATGTTATCCTTGTATCATGTATGAATTCTAGGTTTGCTGTTGCACTGCGGTTTGCTAAGGAAATGGTATTAAGGTGTTTGAGGCCAAATGATGGGTTGCTCACCACATTAATTAGTGGGCTTTGCAAGGAAGGAAAGCATTCAGAGGCAGTTGAGCTTTGGCATATGCTACAAATGAAAGGGCTCACTGCCAATACAGTGACCTCAAATGCTCTAATTCATGGGCTTTGTGAAGCTGGTAACGTACAAGAGGCTGTTCGGCTGCTGAAAGCAATGCTAGAAAGTGGTGTTCAAATAGATAGCATGACTTATAACAGTCTTATATGTGCATTTTGCAAAGAGGGAAACTTGGATGGCGCCTTTATGTTGAGAGAAGAAATGGTGAAGCAAGGAATTGCACCTGACGTTTCAACTTACAATGTGCTGTTACATGGGCTTGGTGAGAAGGGTAAAATAGATGAAGCTCTGTTGCTCTGGGATGAATGTCGAAAAAAGGGACTTGTCTGCGATATTTATACCTATGGGGCCTTAATTAATGGTTTGTGCAAAGCTGACAAACTTGAAAAGGGCAGAGACCTTTTCCATGAGATGCTCAGACAAGGCTTGGCCCCAAATTTAATTGTTTATAACACTCTTATTGGAGCTTTTTGTAGAAATGGAAATGTAACAGAAGCCCTTAAACTTCGTGATGACATGAGAAACAGGGGTATTCTACCAAATGTTGTCACTTATTCCTCTCTTATACATGGCATGAGCAATATCGGGCTTATTGAGGATGCTGAGAACCTTATTGATGGAATGCGTAAGGAGGGAGTTCCACCTGATGTTGTTTGTTATACTGCATTGATCGGTGGTTTTTGTAAGTTAGGTCTGATGGATAAAGCAAGGAGCATTTTGCAGGAAATGTCATCGCACGATATACAACCTAATAAAATAACTTACACTGTCATTATTGATGGGTATTGCCAAGCTGGTAAAGTTAAAGAAGCTAAGGAGTATTTCGCCGAGATGGTACAGAAGGGAAATACTCCTGATTCTGTCACCTATAACGTTTTGACCAAGGGGTTTCTAAAGGAAGGGGAAATAGAAGAAGCCTTTTCACTTTTAGATCATATTTCCCATACAGGAGTTTGTTTAGATGAAGTTACATATACTTCTTTAGTGAATTTGCTTCCCAAGAGGTCAGCAAGTGCAAACCAAGAATGAGCTGACCTGGCACAAAGTTCACACTCATCTGGTTGGACTATTTGCTGCCTCACGTTTTTAATGCAACACAGCTATCTACTTGCTTGAGCACAGCTGGACATTTAAGAAGCACCTATCTGTCTGATTTTCTAACGACACAATGGAAGCATGGCAACGGCACAGGTATGCACATTGGATTAGACTATCATCTTTTGAACTTAAATGATTTCTTCTCAATTATAGCCTGTATTTGCTTATTCCTTCTTGTTTTTGGAAAAGGGGATTGTGTCAAAATGCTAAAACTCTTATATGTGATTTCTAAGAGGTAGGGGCGTCATCCTAATATTGGAGATTGAAGTAATAGGTGCTTTCATTCCTTTACCTGATCAAAAAAAAAGAAGTAATAGGTGCTTGCATTAACATCTTCAATCAGTTTCAGCATGTTGCCACTTTAACCATCCTTTGCTGTTTCTTTGAACTTCTTGTGTCAACTACTTGCATGGCCTTCTCATCCTTGATCATATGATTTTACTTTTTCAATTTACATAAGACAACCATGTCTCTTTTATATTTTTTTCCTGTTTGCTTTCTGATTCGTTTATCAGGATAGTGATTTAGTGCTCTTGCATTGTCCTCTACATTAAGCAGTGGTCTCGGACTGAAGTGCTGATAGATTTGTGTGATGCCTCAAACCTGCATATGCATATAATATCATGCTCGCGTAATATTTTCCTCGTCCGTGGTTAGCCCTGGCATGTAAAACGATGGCCAAATTAATCATTTGCATGCCATATGGTCTTTTAAAGTCGCATGAAATGTTACGGGGCTTTACAATTTGTTTCACAGTTTCAGTCCTAAAATGTCCCATTGTTTTGCTTCCTCGTGGCTTATCTGTATTCTCTACTTTCTCTTGAAATTTATTTGTAATTTCTCATTGATTATATCAATGTCATTCCCTCTTGGAGCTAACATGTACTGATAAATTTTCTTCTTTGCCTTTTCTTTTAATTTTAGAAACCGGGTCATTTATGTGGGTCCAGATTTCTTCCTTGTGCTTTGAGTTAGTTGCTAATGCTGGGAAAGATCAAAGATCCAGGCAGCTGGTGGATGATTTTATGGTAATGTTTGGTTTCTTGATACATGTAGCGTATTCCCCTTTTTCCTGTGGCACCTCATTAATTTTGTGTTTGTTCCTGTCACATTTTTTGGCTTTTCCTAATTTAGCTCATTTCCTTGCTAATCTAGAAAAAAATGACTTTCTAGCTGAATTGATTTTCTAACTGGTCCTCCTCACTTATGCAGATGCTTGCTTTAGTTTTTTTTTTGGCCTGGGGAGATGCTCTAGTTTTCGGTTATAGGTCCATAAATAAATACCATGGAGCCAGTTTAGCCCATTCAAGAGCTAAGCTAAAAAAAGGGGAAGCATTCCATGTTTAATATTATTGAACTATTAGTAGCTTGGACAAATTTCTGATAGACTGGAAATTTCTGGTAGATCACGTGCACAAAATTTATGGAGCAGCTTTTCAGAACTATCCCCTTGGTTTTTTATTGGAAAGGAAAGAAGATATCCTTAAATTACTGAAATTCTGCGTTTTCAATTTGAGAAATTGACCAAATTTCTTAGAGAAAAATTGATTTCTCAGATGTGCAAACAAATTAGATAAAAGATGTGTTATAGGAAAGCACGGGACTCTTTATGCTAGCTTGAAATAAAGTACAGTGTGATACAGAAGCTTAATATAAGGAGTTTTTAGGAGTTGATTGGAACTAATTTTGCAGTGCCAAAAATGGATGCATATAGCTTTTAGCTTTAAACAGGGGTGAAAATGTGTATATTTTAGGTTATGAAAGGAAGGTAATTTCAGCTTATAGGTCTGTTCCAGGTGCTGTGAATATCCAAGCTGATATTAAGGATTCTTGAGCTCTTTTCATTAATCAGTTATACGGTGGAATGGAAAAGGTCAAGTTATGAAATTAAGGACAAATTGAATGTGGTGACATAGAATTTTCAAAATATATGACATTCTAAAATTGTAGCCAAGTAGCCAATTATATTTTTCTTTCAATTAGACTATTTCCATTAGTGTTTTTAAAGGTGTTTTCGGGGCGAGTCCCCAGGCGTGGTTACCAAAAATGTTCCGGGGCAAATAAAAGGCACAGATCCATAAAGCGTAAGCTCCAAAATTTGGGGCATAAGTCTCCTGGCGTAAAAGCATAAGTCCCCGGTCATAAAAGCGTACACCTCGGGCATAAAATTTGATTTTTATTGTTTTAAAAGTATTTTGCTATAAATCATACTTTTTATTATTGGTGTAATGAAATTTATACTCTATGCTATCATGTTTTCATATTATAGTGATTTTTCCTAAATTATATTAATAAAGAAAGCAACTCTCATAGAAAATGACGTTATAAATGAGTTTTTTTAGATGATTATGCCTAGAATTGATAGAATAGAGACTCCATAGCACTATGTTTTTGAGACAATTTTATCTATATTTTGGCATTGCTCTTACACTTTATCCTTCTCCTTAGCATATAAACAATAATCTGTGCAAATATTAGTTGAGAGTGGGAAGGACTAGTAGAGGAGATCGATGGTGATTTTATTTTAAAGATTATCTCGGTTATTATCATTTTTTGTGTTGTTACTTTTCTCAGATAATAATTATAATTTTTTTCCTTTATTATTGGTGATTTATTTGAATTTAGTTGTAGAATTATTAAAATATTTCTTTTGCTTATTTTTTTTAATAAAATTATAAAATTGAAGATATATGAGATATACACCTTGTAGATCCATGGGACTTATGCCCCGTGTTTTGGGGCTTACACCTCGCCCTGTCCTGCTTAAAACGCCTCGCCGCACCGGCTTTTAAACATTGATTTCCGTATAGTTGATTTGCAAGGTACCGCAAACCTTTTTCCATCTAACTGTAAATCCTTAGTATGAATGATAGTTTTGTTGAAAAAGCATCATTAAGATTCATAAGGGGTTTAAAATTTAAAAGCTACTTGTGCTGATGGATGGTAGTAGGTATCCTGTGAAATTAGTCGATGTGCACGCAAGTTGGTCGGACACCATGGTTATCCAAAAAAATTGAGAGCTACAGATTCCTTATAAAAAAAGAATTTTAAAGCTACAGATTCGTTCCTTAAAGATGACAATTTTTCAGCAGAACTCCTTTATTATTCAAATATTGAATTTTAGTTATATTACTTGGACTTAGTAGTTCTTAAGCTCTACTGCTGGAAAAAAGAATACATCTCTGGAGCACATTTTAGAAAATTGACTGCACAAAGGTCCACTGACGATATGTTTAGACACACTGTGCAAAGCCTTACAAAGCGAGCTGCTACTGATGAAGGTTCACATGCCGAGAGCCGTATGATAGTCAACATAAATCTTAGTCCGGTTAGCTTGTAAAGGCAGTGACTTTCCATTTCTAGAATCCTAGATAATCTGAATTAAGTAGACCTTTTGTTCTATAGATTTATAGTAGGAGCTTGCTGGTTATGAAGTACTGGTAAAATTTCATCCTTGATTACGCATGATAAGATTTTTCGGGAAAAATAAGGTTGCAGAAATAATAAATAGTTTGAGCCTTTGAGGAAAAAGTTATTTTATCTGCACCCAAGGGTGTGACATAGTGGTCAATAAAGTGAGTTAATAACTATGAGGTCTCAAGTTCAAATTCCAACAGAGACAAAAACACTAGGTGATTTTCTTCCTATCTATCCTAGCCTTGGTGGACAGAGTTACCTAGTACCTGTTGCTGGTGGGAGGTGACACTGAAATTAGTCGAGGTCACAGTTATTTTAAAAAAAATATTTTATCCAAGGGAGTGGACCAGGTGAGTATTAGACAATCTTGCAATTTTATTTTTGTTGCTCTAATGTGCAGACAGGGTAAAACTCAAAGTCCTTATGTCAGTCTTTAATTATATCCCATGAAAAGAACCGTCACGCGGTTTAAGTGTAGACAACTTTAGGTCTAGATTGATTGTTTACTTCCTGAATTGAACTAGTATTGGAACAGTAGTCACTTGAGCATTTTGGAAGTATTTTATTGCAACTGCACATTATTTTCTTTTAATGTATTTAATTTTAGTTCAGTTCTTTATTAAGAAAACACATTTCCTTCAATATGGGTTTGTCTAGTTGCAGAGCGCAGATTTTGTCCAAGCAGTTCCAATATTGGAGATTACTTTGGTCCTGACTGTCCTAGCACCTCTATTCGTTGGACGGTGACCAGTGTAACTACACAATTTCCATCATGAAGATTTTGGTACTTGCTCGCAAATATAACCTTGTAACTCTTGGAAAGGCTTTCTGCACTTCTTATTTCTTATCACAAGCTCCTAAAATGGAGAGTCTCCTTGATCTTTAGCATCTAGATACCTCGTTTATTTAGCCATATCCATATTTGTTGACCATTTTGAGATATTTAGACCTGAGTTATTAATCAATTGGCCAGTTTAAGCTTTAAGCATATAGATGATCTTGATCAATCAGTGAATCAACTTACTAACTAACTACAATAAATTGAGGGATTGTTCTTGATACGAGTGATTAGTCATTTAGATGGTATTGGTAATAGACCAAGAATTATTACTCCACATTTGCAGTCAAAAACTGTAACATGCATAGTTTTAAGAGGAAAAGAAACACCTAGTATGACCTATCAAAAAACAAAGACCTAGTATGAGAAACCTTTAAATTTTGATGGACATGAATATTTTTGTAGCAGTGCAGTGTAGCAGTTTGTTACATGGTCCCTTGGGTTTTGCTGGATTATTGATCTTAGAGAAGTATATAGCTGGTCTCAAAGTCCAGATAAAAGAGGGCAATCACAAAAAATTGATGGATAATGTAAAAGTTGTCTAAGAGGAAACATCCCAACTAATTTAGGATTTGTGCCTTGTTGATTTAATGATTGATTTTGGCAAAATATGAATCTGATATTTTTTTTTCCTTTTGTTTCTATTTAGTTATCTGTATCCTTACTCTTAATAAAATGAATATCAGTGGTTATTCAGAAGTTGTTCTTTATCTAGTTGTGGTATTTCTTTTTGTTGAGAGAACTACATAACATACCCATTCTGATCCCACGAGTGGGTTTCTGGAGAGGGAGGGTAGAGTGCACACAGATCTTATCCCTACAAGATAAGGTAGTGAGGTTGTTCCTGATAGACTCTTGGCTCAACAAAAGCGTTTCCAAAACCAGTTTGAAAAATACAAGAGTGATAGAAGCTCCGATGAAAATACTAAGAAAAGAAAAATATTGACAACAAAAATAGTAAGATAACCAAAAAAATAACAGTAGTAATAAACATGAAGCATAAGATAATACTGAAAGGGAGAAGAGGGGGCAGATAAGGTACTTCAAGGGAAGAGAGAAATCGACTACCTGCTTACCTTTTATTCTAATCTTCAACCTCCTTGCTCTCTTATCTAGGGTCATGATACCCTTTTTTTTTTCTTGTGTATAACTTTAATAGATCTATTCTTGGAATATACACATTCAAGTCTGATTATCCGCAAGCTTATATTGAGTGTTTTGTTGGATTTGATCTCTCCATGTTGTTTAATGAGAATTGATAAAAGGCACCTGGATTGATAAGAGTGCGTAGAGATCAAGTATTTCTGTGAGTTTTAACTTTGACTGAATAGAATAGATGTATGATGTGGAGAAAACACATTAAAAGGTGAGTTCCCTAGATTTTTTCCGATGGCCAATGTTTGATATGCTTTTCCTTGAGTCCAAGGTCTATTGAAAATAACGTCTCTACCTCCCAAGGTTGGGGTAAGGTCTGCGTATACTCTACCCTCTCCAGATCCTACTTGTGAGATTATATTGGGTATGTTGTTGTTGGCCAATGACTAAATTACCAGTTATTAAAAAATAACAGATAAAAGATCACAAAAGTAGAGGTTCTAAAGCGAGAAGGAAGACGGACATGATAAGACATATTTTAGAAGAGTACTAGGAGATTGAAAATATGAAGAGGTGAATCTTTCCTTTCAGAGATTATATAGTTGCACAGTGCATTGAAAAGTAAGCAGATTACATTATTTGGAATGACCTCACTCCAGAACACTTCTTTGTCCTATTGTATATGGTTGCTCAGTGGGAGGAACTCCCTATCTTATGTAGAAATCTCTTGGGACATCTAGAGCACTAAACGAGCTACCTGTCTTTGGTGTGTTTGCAAGGGGAACTATCTTGATAGCAGATAACTTAAGAAGGAGAAGATGCATTGTTGTGTGTTAATGGTGCATGTGCAAGAAGCATGGAGAGGATGAGGACCATCTTTTATTGCATGGTAATTTTGCATCAGAACTATGGGTTATTGATGTATGCAACATTCTGCATATTATGGGCGCTTCCTAAGAACAGTAGCGAAAACAATAGTGAGGCGGGGATTAACAAAGTAGAGGCAAAGAAAAAGAAGCTATGGAAGTCTGCTCCTTTTTGTATTCTTGTCTTATGAAGCAAGAAACCGGTTCAAAGGATCAAGAGTCCGTTATTGAGGGTCAAATGTTCTCTTTGTGATTCTGTCTTTTTTTACATGATCTATATTCAATTCACAATCAAAGGATTTCTCCCCATAATAGAGAAGAATTCCCCTTACTTTCTTTTGTTTTTGTTTTTGGTGTAAAATGGAAATGCCAACTTGTGGAAGTCTGGCTAGATTTTCGGGAGTCCTAATATTATGATACCTTTATAGAATTATCATACCATCTTGATGTACCAATGAATTCTCTAATTATCAGGAATTTAATAATATAAATGTTATGTTTTTGAATGAAAGACAATTCTGTTTATCCACTTTGACTAAAAGTGATATTTGACTTTTATTTGTGCATTGAAAATTTAGAAGTAGTGCAACCATGATCTCATGGTCTGTGAAAGTAAAGATAGGTCTTGCAAATTGGAACTCAACTGGGATTTGCAATCTAAACTTCCCTGGAAAACATTAACAACCCACAAAATTCTCTTGATAACTATTTCTAATCAATGTGTTGTGTTCACATCCTTGCTGATTGGTATTGGAAGGAAAATAGTAGATTTTCTTTTATCCAGAGGTTTGTATATTCCTCAAGCACAACTTCTGATATACTTTGCTTTCGGAGTGCAAGTTATTTTTTTAGATAGTTTTTCTTAGACAAGCAATTACTGACATCCTGTTGTCGATTGTCATAGGTTTGAAAAGCATTGTGGGATCTGATCGTAATGCCTCAAACTTCTCCTGCCACAGAATAGCAGGAGAAGTTTGCCCTGGCCCCTGAGCAGTGGCCTTTGGTTGCTATAACCAACTCAATTCCCTTGTATGGTGGAGCAGACTTTGCCTGGAACTGCACTTGAAAAGCCAAAACCTACTTCAGCCATGGGGAATGTTCACGCAGAAAAGAAAAAAATGGCAGAGCCACCTTGGCCTAGGACCATCTTGGGGAGAGCATCAGGTGGTACTATAACTTCGTTCAACTAAATCAAAGAATTGTGCTGCATTAGTCACCTAAGAGATTGCTTTGTGTACTGCACATCATCTGCTACAGATGTCTGCTTCAGTTTGTTCACACTTGCTTTCGGTTCTTCCACAACGATAGGTAATGCATTTCCTGGCTATCAGTTCCTCGTATTTGCAGATTCTTGTTTTTCCATTGACTAACCATCCCATCTTGCTGCTCTTGTGGTTCATTTCAATTACATTAAGAGCAATCTTCTAGATATAAGCTGAGGAAATTTCGACATTTGTCCTGATACCATGAGAGGATGTCACTTTTGCAGGCTCTCAACACATGATGCATCAATAGTATAATCACTTGAGCAACATATTCGGGATTGCCATGTTACTTATGTGTTGAAGGGAGAGCATAAAGGTCTTGTTCAAGGGAGGGTTGTAAGTAGACTGAAGTGGAGGACAACAGTTCCATTGATGATCCTGCAAGAAAAAGAGAGGCTTTTTGGTTGTTATATTGTGCCCACATCAACAGAAACTTACTGAAGACCCTGGCATCACCAAAGGCGTGGCCAGATGGGAATGTTGTGAACATGACTCCACATGCATAATATGTGAGTTTAATTTGCATTGGTAAGTCTTGATGGGTTAGGTTTCTTCCGGAAAAGACCTATTGAGGTCTTTATGATTTGAGGCTCTAGTGTGTGGGGATTTCTCAGATTCAACCAGCAAACAGGCAGAATTGCGGGAGACATAACAAAACACTGATGTAGCAATGTAGATGCGGGTGGTCAGTCGTACATGTAAAATCATGTAACCTAGAGCTCAGATCGAGGTTTAGAAAGGCTGACAACACGGCGCTTGCATTGCAGATTCTCTGATAAAGACTTCTCTCTGTAATCACTGTTTTCTGGATCTTCAATTACCATCACTATGGCTAGATACAATTACCATCACTATGGCTACCAAGTGTTCTTCGCCTACTACTTAATCTTGCAACTGACTTAGTAATGTTGTAACGAATATCTTTTACTTTATCCAATTTGTGCTCTGAAAATATGAACAACTCAACATGTTTCCTATCAATCATACAGTGAATATATACTTTCTAAAGAGAAGCAAAAAACAAAAACTTGCAAAGAATGAAACATTACTCCCAAAGGCCTCGAGCACAAAAACCACTCATTCCTATACAACTTTTCCTTTTGTGATGCATTATCACAAATTCTAAAACTAATATATTAATTTGTACACTATTGACGGAGCAGAAAAGGGAAGCCTTGCTTTGATGATTAAGTTATCTCCGAATAACTTATAGATCACGAATTCGAATCGTAAAAACCGCCATTAGGCTGTTCACGTTGCACCCGTGCATGATACTTTGTGTACTAGAAAGGAGCAGTAGCAACGTCTCTAATTCCTGGATTATCCCTTAAAGGAATTGATAAACTGTCCAATTCCTCAGCATGGTCCATCATAACATCTTCCTCTTTGTCATGTACGCATTGAGAAACTGGTTCCAATCCCTGTTGACACAAAATTGAAACAAAAGGTCACTATTACAGTATATAGTAAATAAATTAAAGAGGACACAGTTTGATTTTTAATTAAATTGTCTATATAAATAAAAATATATTTGTTGACTCTAAATATATAACTTACCGAAACTACACTCTATATTTCTATCGGCCAATTTATAGGATACATTTTTATTTTTAATATATCTCAGTAAAATCACTTTTTTATTCTTTAGTAAAATGGCTTACAACCACACAAATTTTAAAAACCTCACTTCCTTTTTTAATACTTGCTTTTAATACTTTGAGCCTAATAACACGATGCCCCATAATTGGGTCTAATGAAACACTACA
>JACEIK010001417.1:157334-167367 GCA_018107945.1 Datura stramonium
CCCGCAGGTGAGACCTAAGAAGGATAGAACACCTTACCTTACATGGTAGAGATAAAGAACTTTTTCCGATAGACCTAACTTAAAATAAAATATTTCCAAGCAATTTGAAAAGGCAAATAAAAAATTGAGAGCTGAAAATCAAAGTTCGCAGTAAAAAAACAAAAGGGGGTATTTCATTGCACAAATTGCACTATGAAGAGCTGTGGTCGACAAAAAAATATTATACATTACAACTCTGCTGTTTCAGACATCTCCCGGTGAACACAAAGAATCAAAGACTTGAAATCAAGAAATAGCAGGCCGCAATTTTCCTACTGCTATCTAAGTAATGCTTTTGACACAATAAAAGGAAAAAATGAAAGGGAAAGAAAGAAGTAGAAACAAAATCAAAGCAAGGAAGCTATTGTACAAACCAAATATCATGTTGCACCAGAAGCTATTAGCAAACTCATGATTTAGTTCAAACAGACCCAACAGCCGTCTCTTGTGTTCTGTCAGCTAGTCACCACTGTTGCATCTCTTACACACAGCTCTGTACAGTATGTACCCACGCGGGTGGGTAACTTTGACAAAAATCTCTTCACTGAATCTTGAGACAACCCCTGCCTTTGTCCAATAATCTTGAAAATTGAGTGAAACTAGAAATTAAAGCTCTTCTTGAAGAGAGTTTGCACCTGGTACATTTCATACAACATTTGCAGGTACAATTACAAATTCCTCAGAAAGAGAAGCAAGCGGCAAGGACAGCAATCCTTAAACCTCGACTGAATCAGAGGCACGTATCCATGTAGTGAATTGCTCTTCCACAACGTAGCCCCTCTCAGCAAACAAGTTAGTGATCCACTCTCTTCACGCATATAGTCACCTTTCAATGTGGATAACTCAACTTGACCTCATAATATCCCATTTAAGACCCTCTGATAATAATCATATTGGCGAGTACGCCACGCATCCAAGCTACTGCTAATCAAAGAAAGTACCAAGGAAACACATTGCTGGCAAGACAAACAGGGCATCATGACCATGTAGATGATAAAAATAAAGAATTAATGAAGTTTAGGACCAGTAACAAACCTCTTCTGTTAAACTAAGATGAAATCTCTTTCTGAGGTTCTGAATTGTTCGGGGACCACCCTTGAAACAAGGGTAACCAGAATCCTGATATAAAGATAGAAGGGAAACAAATTCTATGTTATTCGGGGATCAATGTATAAATTCAATAAAGATGAAAACGTGTTTGACCAAACAAGTATGCTTAGTAACTCAATCACATGATACAACAATAAAGCTAAATCGGTTTGAGAATAGGAATACAAGTTGTGTCAGCCAATCTAAGGAAACAATGTGTCCACGCCCAACCCAATCTAGGGAAACAACATGACCGCACCCAGAAAAGAAAACTAAATCAACAGCACATTGCCAAAACCAGAAAATAACCACTCTTTCAAGTGACTAAACCCTCATTATATTTTTTTTATTTACTTCTGCACATCACTTCCTATGTTAAATGAACTTCTGCATAGTACTTGACTAATTTTTATTACTTGGAGAGAAGTGCAACCTTAGATGGTAATGCAACAAAAATAGCTCATCTCAGAAGGGCCCTTAGACTATCGCTCATCCAACCTTCACAAACAACATTCAACTGTCATTTCCAGTACTAATCCTGAAGACAAGTTTGGGAAGAAGCTAGACATTCATTAAGGCATGCAAGATCAATCATAGAGTTTCTTCTTTCATTCTATATAGCATGTTTGACCAAGCTTCCCAAATTTTATTTTTTTTTCTAAAGACTGGTATCTAGACTAGCTTGGGCACACATCAACTAATTCCATGGAATACCTGCCACCTCCCATCAGCAACAGGTACCAACTAAATCAGTCCACCAAGGCTAGGACAATCAAAATTTTTTGAAATCATAAATGCTTTTTCGAAAATGTACTTTTGGAGTGTAGCAATTTGCATTTGGCTAATCAATCTGAAATGCAGTTTTGCCATTATTAGAACAACTCAACAACAATTTGTGCTTTACTAAGTTCCAAAAATGCTTCGGGGAAAAAGCTACTCTTTTCAGATTTTGAAAAACAACTTTTGCTACTAAAGTCATAAAAGCACTTTTTCCCTAAAAGCTTGATAAGACATCTCAACTCTCCAAATACGCACTTATTAAAATAATAAGACCTTTTGGCTTCATAGAAGTTTGGCCAAACAAACTATTAATCTCACTCGTGGAAGTATGATGGATCTCTCCGTTTAACTTTGGATTCAATTGTGTTCCCTTATGATATTTCACGATTAAAAAGGATAAAGAAAAGGTTAAGGAAAAAATAAAAATGAACAGAAAGGGGAACCTCCTCAACCCATGTGTAAACCCAACCGAGTTACACATGCGAAAGGATTTTAAAGTATTCCTCGTCTGCCATCGACTGCATAAGGTTTTTAATGGAGCTTATAATGGTCCTGAACTAATCAGTACCCAAAAAATTTATAATGGTCCTGAACTAATCAGTACCCMAAAAATTTATAATGGTACTGAACAAGTTTAAAGGTTTAGATGCTCGGGTTACTTTCATAGTACTTTTCCGTACAACTTACTTTTCACTTTGTTAGGCATCTTGCTCTCGCGTAGCCTATTATGAAACTCCTCCAATTCAACCATCTTATTTTGTTTATGATACTCCTCTTCAGGAAGACAGAATCTAGATATATTATTTTTCCGTGTTTTGACACAACAAGATCTCGTCCAATCTAACTTTGTTGTTTTCTTATAATTGTAACTACACTTGCCATGCTTTTTTTAAAAAATCAAGTAAAAGTATTTTCACTCATAAACATGCTCAAAATTGACCATATACAAGGGTATACCAAGAAAAAAAAATCTACATAATATGTTTCTCTACACTCTACTATCCAACAAGAGACCATCTGATTACACCAAAAGAAAATAAGGGAACGGAGACTATTCATCAACCGAGAGAAGCTCAATTTTATTCCTTCAAAAGCTCTCCTATTTCTCTCTCTACACATTATCCACATTAGAGCAAGCTGAACCACTTTTCAAGCCCTTCGTCTTCTCCTTCTCCCGCTCTTCCAACTTCTCTTCCAAATGAACATCGAATCTTTCACAGTTTTAGGCATTTCCCAAGGATGTAGAGAACCTTCCTCGCCTGCCTCCTTACACATGTAAACACCAACGCATACAACCTTCCGCTCTCAAAATCGCCCCTCTAGTGGCTAGCCAAGTGAAAGAACACATCTTCCTCGATGCCTTTGGAACCCATGTTGCATTATATGGGAAAACAAGCTCCCCCTAACCAACAGTTTCTCATAAAAGAACTTGACCGAGAATAGTCCATTATTTCCCGGGCCCCACCACCAAACATTGGAGGTATCCATCATATTGACTTGCCTATGAAGTAAGGCTAATAATCTTTGAAACTCACTCACTTCCGCATCTTGAAAATCTCTTCTACATCTCAAATCCCAAAAAGTCTCCATCTTGTGTCCCCCTAAGTTGTCGAATTGTCAAGTCTGTTGGACAAGATATTCTGTACAAACTCTGAAATACAACTTTCAATACTATGTTCCACGCCAGCTATGTCCCCAAAAATAAACCATCCTTCTGTCTCCAACTTTGAATGAGATATTTTGCACAAAAATTATCTCATCCCTTCATGATATTCCTCCACAAACCACAACTGAAAGGCAAAACGATATCTCTAGTCTTCCAACCCCCTTCACAAAACATGGACCTCCACCCCTAACCTCCACAACCATTTGCTTAGTAAAGCTTTATTAAAAACTTTTAAATCTTTAATTCCAAGTCCTCCCCAATTTTTAGGAGATGTGACAGTCTCCCAACGCACCAAGTGAAATTTCCTTGCCCCATCCGTCGTATTCCAAAAAAAATTCCTCCGAATCTTTTACAACTTATCTGTGATCGAAGTTGGGGCATGAAACAGAGACATGTAGTAAGTGGGAATGCTCAATAAGGTGCTCTTGATAAGTACTTCCTTCCCGCCCTTTGACGAATATTTTTTCTGCTACCCTGGTAATCTTTTCTCGACTCTATGAAGAACCAGATTCCACAACGGATGATCCTTGTTCGAAGCACCTAAAGTTACTCCAAGATAAGTAGTCGGAAAAGTCCCAACCCTACAATTCAAGGCTCGAGCCAAAGATCTAATGTCATCCACCACCCCAGCAGGAATAATCTCACACTTCCTCAAATTAATTTTAAGACCTAACACCGCCTGAAACCAAGTTAGAACTTGGCCTAATGAATCCAACTGAGTCTCAATTGCATCACAAAAAAAAGTAAGGTATCATCCGCGAACAACAAGTGAGACACCAAAAGTGTCTCTACACCCCAATCACAGCATCGAAACACTTCAAATAGCCCCTCAAAACAGCTCTGTCCATCATCCTGCTCAGAGCTTCCATAACTAGAATAAACAACATTGGTAATAGAGGGTCTCCTTGTCTCAAACCCCTCGAGCTCCCACAAAAACCGCACGGATTGCCATTGACTAACACAGAAAATCCATTTCCTCCTCTTGCAGTGCTTGTATATTGTCTTAATTAATGAAAATATCCTAAAATCGAACATACTTTTTTCTACAAATAGAATGCCATGAAACGTCATTCTATATACTATTGGTTAGCTCATTCATAACCAACATAAACAAGCACAAGTTCAGACAGATCATTGATCTAAAGCAAGGATTACAGGAACCGCCTTTAAATCTCCTCCCCCTGTTGTCACACTTGTGACTAATCCCTCATACATATCCTATACTATACTTGTATGGAATCCTTTATTTTCAAGCATCATCAAAAGACTTTTCTGCACTCTATCATATGCCTTCTCTAAGTTAATGAATAGCACGTGGAGATCCTTCTTCCTCCCAAGTAAATTTCAATCGATCTTTTTAAGCAAAAAATACAGTCTTTGTTGTAGATCCTTTGTTATTTTGAGCAGTCCCAAAATGCTTTTACCAATAGACCAGCTCTGTATTAAATTCTCTACGGATAGAAAATACGTTATGAATGCGAGATTAACTTTTTCTTCTCTACTGCCAATTTGTGAGACACAAATGGGACAGACGAGTTGAATGAAAACTCGATTCCGTTTTTGACAGTTATATGAACTTTATAAATTCATAGTTATATCTACAGGACATTAGAACTGGGAAGATTGTAAAGCACCCCCCACCCACCCCTCCAAAAAAAAAATCCGCTCTCTGTTGGGAAGTCAGATTCATTATGAGAAACAAAGGTTATACATAGTATTAAACATTTATCAAATTAGTAATCAGACTGTGTATTAAGGTCTACCTGTAGCATCTCAACAAGAAGAATTATACGTTCTGCATGCTTCCGACATGTGAGAAACCCTTGGATGCATAGAACCTAAAGACAGGAAAAGAAAAGGCTTAAAGCACAAAAGATACAAGAAGAAGTCCAGATACAAAATACATCTCAGTAAACAATATATTACTTTGAAATAATCAAAGAACTCGCTTGGAACTCCTTCAGCATCAGAGTCCATGACCTAGCACAAATCAAACACCTCCAAAATATGAAATAACAGGGGTAGAAATAAAAAGTTAAGACACGAGATTCTTCAGCAGCATCTACCTCAAGGAGTTCGCGGGTCAATTTAAATGGTGCACTTTCAAAATTTACACCTCCAGGTGAATTAGATAGCATGAAACCAAAGTCAATGTGAATGATATGTCCTTCTTCATCCAATAGAAGATTTCCGTTGTGTCGATCTTTTATCTAGCAACAGAAGCAGAAAAACTGGTAATCAGTGCGATACCTACTACACTAGGAAAGCTAATATTGAAGACATTCATAGTAGCCACATTAAGAAAAATCAAAGAAAAAGAAGAAAAACAGAACAAATATTAATCATGCAAAAGGACTTCCGGAACCCTTGGCACAACAAACATTTGAAATTGATAAACAAGTTAACATTTGAGAGTGTGCGTCAAACGGGAGTATAAAATAACTCACTACACAAACTCATGTTACATTACACCACAAATAGCATACAGCCATTATATTTTTTTATAGTTAAGTGAACATCTTACTTTATTTTTGTTGATTAAGACATGAAGTAATATGTTTCATTAAAAAGCTTCAAGGAGACAGTGTTACAAGTAACATAATGACAAAAAGAGTATTTAGCTCAGCCCCTATACAAAGTGTTAATTTAAAGCTAGAGTGCTAAACAAAGTCTAGAAAATGTCCAACACTAGGGACTGGGGTCAACTTTGACCAACAAAAAAGGTAATAAGCATTTAGCTTTAAGAGGCATAGTTACAAGTAACATAATGACAAAAAGATTATTTAGCTCAGCCCCTATACAAAGTGTTAATCTAAAGCTAGAGTGCTAACAAAGTCTAGAAAATGTCCAACACTAGGGACCGGGGTCAACTTTGACCAACAAAAAAGGTTAATAAGCATTTAACTTTAAGAGATTGAATTGGAATTGAGATGCCATCAAAACATCTCTTGTTCATTTCTAACCACAAACACCAAAAGATAGTAGCAGGAATCATCAATCAGATTTCCTTAACGGCCTTATCTACTTTCCATGAACTCCAACTCAAATGTGTCTGTCTCATGTTCATTGGCATAACCCAACTCAGGCCAAAATGGGTGCAAAACATGTTCCAAACATCAGTAGCTACTGGACAGTGCAAAAACAAGTGATTAACAAATTCCAGATCCTTGTTACATAGGTAACATGTGTCAACCAACTGAAGCCCTTTCCTATTAAGGTTTTCTAGAGTTAGAAAACCTTCACATACGACAATCCAGTTGAAGCATATGACCTTAATAGGTAGTTTGGTCCTCCAAATCAATTTCCAAGGCCAAGAATCCAACACCTGATTTTGCTTGCTGATATGCTTGTAGCAGTCCTTGACTGAATATACCCTTCCTGCCCAACACATGGTATCAGTCTTGTGAAAGGCGAGCGCCTCGTCGCCGAAGGCGAGAGGCGACGCGAGGCAACACTGTATCGCCTTCTAGTGTGGTGGCGATGCGGAATCCAAAAGGCGCAGTAATGGCGACATGGCGATAAAGGCGACATGGCGATAAAGGCGACAATGGCGTCGCCTTTTTTATTTTTTTAAAAAAACGCCATCAATTTAGGACTTTAACAGTTAAACAGAAATTTTAGGGTTTTAATTGCAATTTTGCACTTGCCATCAACTCTGAGGCTCTGGGCTTAGCGACTTCTCCAGACCAGACCATCAACTTCTCTCGATTGTCTGACACCACACCATCGAGGCATCGACTTTCCAACTCCAAAGTCCGACCAGCAAGTCCAGCACCAGCAACTTCTGGACTGGTACGTATTTCTTCTTCTTCAGTTCCTTTTCTTTTTCTTCTTCTTATTCTACTTTCTTTCTTTTTCTTCAGTTAACTGTTAGCAGTTAACCTCTATTTTTTCTCTTCTTAAGTTAATTGTTAACCTCTATTTGAAGATTTTGAAAATCTTGAAGAAGAATAGACTTTTAGAGTTTTTGTATTGCTTGTCTTATGGATTGTTGAGTTATTCAAGTTCTAGACTTTTAGTATCTATTTTTAGTTTTTGAATTTAAATATTTGCTAATATGTTATTGTTATTGAGATTTTGATTATTTATATATGCAATTATATATTTTAATTTTTTGGTATTAATTGGCGCCTCACTTCAAAAAGGCGAGCGGCGAGCTCGTGGCGAGGCGGACCCTTGTCGCCGTTTGTCGCCTTTCGCCGTCCAAAACAATGCATGGTATCTTGAAGCTCTTTCATTTATACTGCAGCTCTCCACTTTTGCTAACAAATCTGTCAAACTACCCATTTCCCAGTCTTGGACATACCTTCTTAATTGCACATCCCAGTTGTTGTTACTTCTATTGTGAGCAATTGTGGAATCTTCGTCTTGGGCAATGTTGAAGATGCTAGGATACACATCCATGAGTGCTGTATTGTTAAGCCATTTGTCCTTCCAAAAAGTGATGTGTGCTCCATTACCAGGTTTGAAATGAACCCGTTGGAAGAATTCAATACCCAGATTGCTAATAAACTTCCAAGGGCCCACTCCATATGGGGCATTGACAACTTTAGTGCTCCAGTTATCCTTTTCTCCATATTTTGCATTGATAACCTCTTTCCAGAGGCTTGGTTCATCAGAACTATACCTCCAAAGCCACTTCATAAGAAGACATTTGTCGTGAATGGCTAAATCTCTTATTCCCAAGCCTCCATTGCATTTTGATTGTGTAGCTCTATCCCATTTTATCAGATGAAATTATAAGAGTTGTTATTTCCTTCCCAGAGGAAATCCCTTCTGATTTTATTAAGTTGCTTCAACACCTCTATAGGGATAGGGAACATCTTATTGAAACAAAAAGAACACAATGATTGTGTTGTGAGTTACATTATGATATCCTTACATGTGTGTCTATTTCCATATCCAGGAATCTTAGTAACAATCATTTCCAACTAATCTAATGTGAGAGGTAACTGAGGAAATCTAAAAGCTCTCCGCACCATATACATTCTGGATGCTGCACCAAACGCTAAGAGGGATAACACATTGGACTTCAGCTTGTGAATTCTCTCTTTTGCCTTCGGAACATCTGAGATTCCTTTCTTTTCAGATGGCCCACCAATAGCATGCAACCATTATGATTGTCATAGATAACAATTATTTGATTAATTGAATCTATACTTTTCCTTGGGAAACAGGAAAACCAACTTTTGGGCCATGCACCCATGTAAAACAAACACTCAGCATTTCTCTACACACCACAACATGCCATACTCTTTATCCCTTGAATAATAACTACACCACTTTATCTACAATTGTGGCACGTACTAATAAGAAGCATTTTCATTTTCTTAATGGAGAGTTTGATGTAGTATAATTGTAAATGTGACAGGGATGAGTCTTTATGACAAATTTACAACTTGAAGAAGAAACCCAACTGGTTCCGGCTTTGGAAGGCCATAATCTCCCTGCTTCTCCATCTTCTGCTATTTGATTGTGTTCAAGCTCTTCCATTCCAGCCCTTGGGATTAAACTTTGCCCGCTGCTTTTTAGATCTATTTCTTGCAGTTGGTGCAAAGTGCAAACTTTATTGCTTGATCAACAGTTCCATTTTCGTCCTTAAATTACAATGGAAGTTACAGACACTTACAGCCATCATCAAAGATATAGTGGACTGTATTCAACCTGTTTAGTATACATTGGTCAATGCCAGACACCATAAAAGATATGTTGTTGAGCTAGGCCTTCGAGGGAGGGAGAAGAAGAAGCAGTGAACAGCTCCTTTGCACTAATGTGGTAATGCAGAGAGAAACAAGAAAGCCTTGGGAGGAGAGTGGTAGAAATTACTATTGTACAGACGAGGGGTAGTCTATGTTTCTTTGTAAATATTCAGTGCACCCACGTAATTCCTGCTAGCACAGATGTCTGGTACTTTCTGACTTAACGTAAAGAATAATAGTTTTAGTATAGGTTCTCAACTTTTTATTCACTACTTGAATACCAGGAGTTCCTGTTTGACCAATACAAGTATTAGTTTATAAAAAAAAAATCCAATCATATTTTAAGATAGTGTCAACGTACACATTTAGGCTTTCTTTTTCTTTCAAACACATTGTTTTCCAATTTTCATCTCTTTTTTCAATTTTTATGGGTATAGGGGCACAAGAAGAGACTAAGACGTGCAATAAATAATCAAAGGATATGGCTAGCATGTAGCCCATGTAAAATGGGTCTATTTTGGTGATACATATTAGAGAAGGAAGCATCTGCTGACAACAGAAATATGTGATCTGTGTTTTATGCTTCTTCGTGCAATCATAAAATTGTACAGAGAAAAGTCACTCAGTTCACCTGCAAAAGGTAGCAAACGAGAGAATATCCAGCCATGCTTTCGACAAAATTTCTCTGCATGTAACAAAAATAAAGAAGGATAAACATAAGGAGTCTTTTTTTTTAAAATAAGTTCCAAATTAAAGGGAG
>JACEIK010001417.1:167457-185667 GCA_018107945.1 Datura stramonium
AAAAGATCAAGAAAAATGGTGCAACAACTGTTATGATTTCCTTTTTCTCCAAAATGATAAGGCAGAATGTTTCTCATCAGAGTGGAAATGTCAACAATTGCAAAGGCTAGTGTAGGTGGAAAAACAATTTTACCATCTTATAATAGCTTTTGGCTCGAGTGATATCATGCACAATGGGGTCATCATGTATCCCCTTTAGCTCCTATTTATTTCCACCACTTCGGTTAACGTGTGTTATCATACTTCCATATTGGACAAGTATAAAAACTGTATCATACTAATCCCTTTTGACCTTCACCTAAGGATAAGGCCTAGTGATCAATTAAGTGGGGGGAGAACCATCAAGTCTCAAGTTCAAATCTCAGGGAGGCAAAAACACTAGGTGATTTGTTTCCATCTGCCTAAGCCTTGATGGTAAGGGCGGTACTTGTGCTGGTGGAGGTAGCAAGTACCCGATGAAATAGTCGAGGTGCGCGCAAGCTGGCCCAGACACTACTATCATTAAGAAAAAGAACTTTTCCCTTTCTCCTTGGTTCGGTAAGGCTTCCAAAAATCTCTATACAATGCTTCTATTAGACAGGGAAGATAATTATCTAAGAGTTCAAACATAGAACACAAGCACGCACTTAGCTGCTTTACTACAATTACGTCCAATAAAAACGGAGAAAGTATAAATCGAAGGAACCCTTAAGAAATTCAAGACAGTAGTAGAGCACAAAGGCTACAAAGTTTTCTCTTTACGATATTTACCTGGGCAAGCTTAAAGGTTGGAGAGTTCTCCTGATACTTGGCAACATAAAATTCACGTAGACTTGTGATGTTAGGAAATCTACTTTTAATAGAATGAATTGAGGCCTGCAGAACAATGATTAAAAGTGCTGTCACGAATATCCACAACAAAAAAAGAATGCTCAGGTTATCAAGAAAAAAACAATAATTTACCGTATCTGGAATTGTTTCAATTAGTGCAGTATAAGAAGATGTAACTAAGACTTCATACGGACGCAACCAAAGCGGCAGACCAGCTTCCTGGAAGATATCTACCATTTCAAAATACTCAAACAATATGAGCGAGTAACTTGAGAGCATAAAACAATATTAAAGGTCAACTATAAAAACATGAATCTCCACTAACATTGGCATATCTATGATGAAAGCCTAACTCTAGACCTAACAAATGCAGGAGGATTAAAACAAATGAGATCACTATTTGGGTGGAAATACTATTTTTTTTCGCAAGTATATTGGGAAAGAACAAAAGCCTTCTCGTCAGCTAGTAAAGACGTAAAAGTACCAAAAAAATAACTTTTGTAATGAGTTAAGGTGATTGACAAATAACCACACAATCATTTAACAAGTATTTACCAAAATCATTTTCTGAATTTCATTCATTAATGATGACAATCATGGTATTGTTTCATTTTTATCTGTACATGTTCTCCACTACTATTCATTATCTTATACAACTCTGTTGACACGTCAGTTTAAGGTAAGTTAAATGTGATTCTACTATAAAATATTACGAATTCTAAATTGCTTTTGTATTTACCAAGTATTTTAGACATTTTCCAAATTAAGAAGACAACCTTCACAAAGACAGGAAGTGAGGAGGTAGCATGGAGAAAAGATCCTTAATACAATGGTTAAAGAGTGGAGACAACACAAAATATTTCCATAAGACAGCCACAGCACACAAGAGATTCAATACTATTGATATTCTCCAAGTAGATGGGATTAGCATCACTGATCCTGAGCTCATTAAATTGAACATACAGGATTTTTATTCCAAACTTTTCAAGGAACCTCAAATTTGGAGGCCTGAGTTCATGATGCATGAAGCTCCAGGAATCAGTGATGAAGAGCAACAGTGGCTGCAAAGGGAGTTTCAGGAGGTGGAGTAAACTTTGTGATAGTTATAAGGCCCCTGGGCCTAATGGTTTTCCCATGTGATTTATTCAGTCCTTTTGGGAGATTTTGAAGGAGCATATCATGAAAACTATGCATCACTTCCACTCACAAGTGTTTGAAAAAAGTTTTAATGCCACATATATTGCTCTTATCCCTAAAAAGATTGGAGCAGTGGAGCTAAGGGACTATAGGCCTGTTAGCCTGATCAGTGGGGTGAACAAAATAATAGCCAAACTGATGACAGAAAAGTTGAAGAGTGTTGTGGATAATCTGGTAAACAAGCATCAGATGGTTTTCATAAAAGGGAGGCAGATTATGGGTGTTGCACTCATTGCTAGTGAGTGTGATTTTAGATTGAAAGGGGAGGAACCAGGTATCATGCGTAAGTTGGATATTGAGAAGGCCTATGGTCATGTTAAATGGAACTTTGTGATCAACATTCTCAGACAAATGGGATTGGTGAAAGGTGGTTGAAATGGACTGAGTTCTGCATTAAAACTGTCAGGCTGGAGAACCTGATGGATTTTTCCATCGGAAAGAGGTCTTACACAAGGTGATCCACTGTCCCCTTTTCTCTTTATTATTGCCATGGAGGGATTCAACAGTTTGATAAGGAATGCATTAAATAACAACTGGACTAAGGGCTTCAAAGTCAATAACAGAGCAGGTGAAGAAATGGAAGTTTGTCATCTGCTCTATGCAGATGATACTGTTATCTTCTGTGAAGCAAACGCAGAGCAGATTATTATATTAGGATGTTTCTACTGGTGTATGAAGCAGTTTCTGGTCCATGTAAATTGGAGGAAGAGTAGCCTCTTTCCAATCCATGAAGGGGCTCAGATACAGGGTCTGGCCAACATTTTAGGATGCAGGATAGATAACCTACCAACTGTGTACTTGGTCATGCCCCTTGGAAATAGTCACAAAGGATTGGAGATCTGGGATGGGATTATATAGAAGGCAGAGAGGAAACTAGCAAACTGGAAGGCTCATCATTTATCACTTGGGGGCAAATTAACCCTGATCAGCACTCTGTTGGATTTCTTACCTACTATGTCATGTCCCTGTTCCCTATCCCATCTAAAGTGGTCAAAAAGTTGGACAAGCTTAGAAGAGATTTTCTTTGGCTGGGGAACAGGGAGGACAAAGGCTACCACCTAGTGATTGGGAGACTGTCCAGCTAGACAAGAAGTTTGGTGGTTTGGGAATCAGGGATCTGAAAAGACAAAACAATGCTTTAATTATGAAGTGCGTATGAAGATTTAATGAGGATCAGCAAGCTCTGTGGAAGGATTTAATCATAAGTAAGTAGGGACAGACAAAACATTGGTGCTCTAATGAAGTAGCTTTTTTTTTTTAAATCTGGTAACTTTTGCTCTAATGAAGTAACTAGTACTTATGGTTCCTCTGTATGGAGAATTATAAGGAATCTATGGCCTGAATTAGCAGAAAACACATACTACAAGGTGGGAGTTGGTCACAGAATTCATTTCTGGAAAGACTTGTGTATTGGGCAAAGGACTTTGATACAGGCCTTCCCAGATTTTTCAACATATGCAGTGGGCCCAATATTACAGTAGCTGAAGTTTGGACACAACAGGGGTGGGACATACAATTCAGAATACACCTGAATTACTAGGAGGTGGATAGATTTGTTAAGCTAATGCAAGTACTTGAGGAATTCAAAGACACTACTACAGAACATGACAATATCTGCTGGAAACATGACAGGAATGGAAAGCTCTCAGTAAACAGAGTGTACAAAAAGGATAATGAATTGCAATCTGATAATAAGTCAAGTACTTGGAAACAAATTTGGAAAAGTCGGGCACCAACTAAGGTCAAATGCTTTGCCTGGTTGGTGGTTAGAAAAGCATGTCTCAGACATTAGAGTTTAGTCCTATCACAACTCTGGTCTTTATTTTTGAGTCTGGCAGAAACCAATCGGTCTATGCCTGAGCACACAGCAGATCTCCTAAGCTGTTGGATTAGGAGAGCGGTAGTAAGAGTCAGAACAAGTGGTGGAGAGTCATCCCATCATGTATCTGGTTGACAATTTGGAAGGAAAGAAATGGGAGATGCTTTGAAGAGACCCAGCACTATACAGAAAATCAAATGGAATTGTATGGCTATATTTATTTTTGGTGTCAAGAACATTTCATAGAAGATGTTGAACAGATAGCTGATCTTTTAGGTTCTCTGTAAATATGATAGACTCTTCTGAGATCTTTTTGGAGGTCTCCAGCATGTCCTCAAAGCTGATGAATACAACATTACCAATTCCCAAAAAAAAAAAAAAGACGGGCATCCAAAGAAGAGGACTGTGTGCCTCATACCAATAAAAAGCTCAAGAAAAATAAATGTGAGTCCCAAATCTAGGTGAAGATTGACTTGTTGGATATCATAAAACCTACAGGTTTACACCAGACAAGCAAATATATACATGATGATGTTTATATCCCTGCTGGAGAATCAACCCTGCAACCCAAACCCCAATTTAACCTGTGAGGCCTACAAGCAGGGTTGAATATCTACTCAAAAATAGACTACTTATAGTGGTGGTATTCGGACTAGCTTGCGCATATCCTCAACTATTCCACGCGGGTATCTTCTACTTATCACCAATGTAAGTATTGGGATTTTTCTCACCAAACAGAGGCATATTGAAAGAAATCACACAGCATTTCTTTTCTGTTGGGATTTAAACCTAGCCTTCCGTCACTTTTGACCAGTTCATTTACAGCTAGTGCACACCCTTGAGTGCACAATCATCATGTTAAAGAAAATGGAGAAAACCTCAATATGATAAAAGATCGCCAAGCAAGATAAGCCCTCAAATAACCTGACCTCCTCTTTCAAAATCACTTGCTTAAGGACAAAGTAGAAACAAATGCTACTTGGACATATGATTCTGCTAACCAAATGTTTCAGTACTTGTATCATATAGTACTATATATGTGTCAATGTGTCATAAGCAAGATTCAATTTTCTTGAATTCCTTCATTTCTCTAGGCAGAGTTTGCAGTCATCAAATTTCTCAAATTTTCCTTTCTTAAGGTTTGTTTTATGAATTAGTTCTTTCTATTACTACAACAACAACAACATATCCAATGAGACCCCGGATGTGGGGTCTGGGAAGGGTGGGGTGTACGCAGACCTTACTACCTTGTGTGAGGTAGAGAGGTGGTTCCTATGGACCCTCGGCTCAAGAAAAGCATTTCCAAAAACAGATAGTTCTTTCTATTACTAGATTACCATATTTATTTTGCACTGTTCTACATCTGTTTCGTGACTATATGTAAGAACTTTGCCTATATTACCTTGAGTTCTAGTTTTTTCCAAATTGATTTCTTTTTGAAAATTTCCTGCATCCAAATACATTTTAACCTTTTAATTTTAAGGTCTTAGTACAGAATATATTTAGAGCAAAAGCAAAGGGATACTTTACCACAAAAAAAAGTTCTGCATAAGATACCGGACACAATTCACATAACAATTTGAACAAAATCAAGTTAAAACCCCTACTCAAATGCTGTAGCACGAAAAAATCGATACAAGGATTAAGAAAGCAGAAATGAGTTACATGACAATAGGACCCATATGCTCTCTTATTCATAACTGTTCATAAGGGAAGACTAGAAGAGTTCTAGACCTCTACTAAATTCAATTCAATAACTTGTAATAACTCAGGGTCGGGGAACATTTATAATGAGCTCCCCCCACCCCTCACCCCTTCTCCTAGTCACATAGCGGATCCTCCTTAAATATCCCTTCTGCCAAAAGTTGCATTGGGTTCATTTAGATGAAAAATTGAAGCAAGGAGTTTATAGCAAATAAGTCAAAGCTATCTAAAACAATACCACAAAATAAAATAGCAAAAACAGATAACCTACAAAGGAGACCAATAATTACAACAATGAAGGGTCTTTGAATCCAAGATACCTACCGTAGAAGTGGGAGATAAGTTGTACAGCTAGATGCTCCTGTCTGCAGTCATCACCACTCTTCACAATGAACTATATGAAAGCCAGAAATTAAGCATGTTAGCTGCTATTCAGAGAAAAAACATAATATGATATTGACAAACAATTATATATCCCCCACAATATAGAATAAAAAGGAAGCAGCAAATATAATGGAGAAAACTTTGTGGAATCAGAAAATTATTCAAGGAATCAATTATCAACTTAATTAAGTCTCACTTTATCCCTATTTTTCTGGTGACAAAAGGAATGAAAAAATTAACAAAGATATATAGGACACAAGGAAACCAAAAACTAGTGGCAGTTTGACAAGACTATTCAGCCTAATTTTATGGGTTCCCTCCCTTACACCTGACTAAAAATCCAATTGTGTATTCAACCTGCCTTGAAAGAATTATAAATAGATAAAACACACATATTTTCGGACTTGGGAAACATGTTGCTTCAGGTTTATGATTTAGCAAGGCTAAGACCTTACTGGACTTCTTTGTTACTATAAAAAATCTATTCCTTGGGGGTAGGCTAGTACTAACCAACAGTGGTGCTAGATTCCTTAGCACCCCCAACCCCCCAAATACCATGTCTTTGTTCCCTTTGTCGACTTGGCTGGCAAATGGATGGAGAATTGCAAAGAGATTCTTATGACAAGGCAAGAGGGAAAACTAGACACCTACCATGTCTTTGTTCCCTCTGCCGACTCGGGTGGCAAAAGGATGGATAATTGCGAAGAGATTCTTATGACAAGGCAAGGGGAAAACAAGTCGTTCAATTTAGTAGAACAGGAACAGTCTCCGCTCGAAAGAGGACAGGAAGTCTGGGTATCAAAGAATTGAGAGCTCAAAGTACCAGTTTGCAGCATAAAATGCTTTGGAGATTTAACAATGAGGAAGGGGCTTTATGGAGGAAGATTATTGTAACCAAATATGGTTTCTCAACTCCTTGGATTAAGGAGCAACGAAAATACGTGTGGCATCTGGAGAGACATCAGAGCACACTGGGACTCCTTCCAATCCGAGACCTCATTAGTATTTGGAGATGGTAGGAAAATGCAGATTCTGGCTAGACATTTGGCTTGACCAGTCACCCCAAATAGATCAGTACCCATCTTTGTACACCATGGCACGAAATTCTGTAGCTCTTTAGTCAGATTATGAACTGAACAAGGCTGAAATACTATGTCTAGGCATGATACCAGTGAATGGGAAATGGACAGCTTATGTCCATCGTTTCTCATACTTCATAAGATCCCTCTCACTTTGCAGGACAGATACCATAGAGGGGAAATGCAATGCTAAAGGAATGTTACTGTCAAATCTTGCTACCAGTAGCTAAGGCCCACTGTTGCTGATAATTGGCCTTGGAAATGCATCAGGAGAAACAGAGCACCACTGGAATTTGAACGGTGAGCCTGGTTGGTAGACAAGGAAGCCAACCTTACACACAAGAATCGTCAGAAAAAGGGAAATAAACATCTGCAGCAGGTGCTGCCTTTGTCAGAAGAAAAATGAGGATGGTAAGCATTTTTCTCTTCATTGCTCTTT
The DNA here is from genome assembly GCA_018107945.1 of Datura stramonium. Classification (NCBI taxonomy): domain Eukaryota; kingdom Viridiplantae; phylum Streptophyta; class Magnoliopsida; order Solanales; family Solanaceae; genus Datura; species Datura stramonium. The sequence continues at coordinate 174,890 of JACEIK010001417.1, forward strand.
GACCTCCAAGATCTGGAGCTTCTTTTTTAACATTCTGGGAGTTACTTGGACAATGCCAAAGACAACAAAGGAGCTATTGCAATGCTAGCATTTGAAAGGATTGCAAAAGACAGAAACTTGGACGGTCAGTAATATGGTGGACTGTTTGGAAGGAAAGGAACACGAGAGTTTTGGGGCAAATGGAATCTGTAATTAGCACTAAGTATAGATATACATCTTCACTGTTTTTTTAGTGCAACCTGGCAATTTCGGATTATGTAATACTTATTGCTGAATATCAATGAGTTACCTTTTCACTAGAAAGAGATGAAACCCATTATGTGTACAGTATGTCTATCTTTTCTCAACAGGTTATATGTATATGATATATATCATAAGTAGATTTATATGTGTATGTCTGCATGTCCTAATCATTGGCAGCCAATTACAAGCATCAAGGAGACAAACTAACAATTTTACCAAGGATCAACCTCTCTCTTTATACATAAGCAAGCACACATGTCATACTAACTAATCAAAAATTACGAAGACAATATCAAGGAGACAACAAAAAAAAAGATGGTGGGACTCACAGATCTCATGTCCCACCCAGGTAATTTCCCAAAACCGGAGCACTTGCGTATTCTTTCCTTCTTGACTTCCCAGAGTTCTCCAGAAAGTGCATCACTAACCTTGGGAAGACCACCATTTGTGACCTGTTTTCAATAAGATTATCATGCACATGTAATTATAGATTCTATGTAGGACAGAACAACATAAGACAACATCTCTACCTTAGGTTGCGCATCAGATGAATCCTGACCAGCACCTTTCAAAGGGAGCCCAGGAGGTGCTTCTCCTTTTAATGCAGCTAACTGTAAAGAGAACCATGTTTGTGATTTCTTCATGTATGGAAAAGTATCAAAGGACAAAAATATCATGTAATGGTGATAATTATAGAGAACCATCACTCCCAAAAGATGAACATACCAAAGAAACAACGGTAATCATCTTTCAAAAGAAAATCCCAGGACGGAGTTAGAAAACATCACATGAATCTCAAAGAGATGCCTAACACGACAGAAGATTATGACCTATCTTTTGCTTGACAAAGAATAATAGTGCATCAACACCTAAAATCCGCTCATCCAGCACTCAATAACATTAATTTCTCCACTAAAAAACAGCATATAAGAAGATAATTTTGAACTAATTAATTCAACATAAAAAGCTCCTCAATTTCATCCAAATTTCCAGTTTCAGTTCTCACCGAGCAATAAAAAACTATCACAAATGTGCAACAATGGATCAAAACGCCAAGCTCAATGATTTTGGGAGTGTGGTTCATCCTTATCTAATGGCTCCCCAACAAGCACCATATGATCCATTATCTTTCTCCACTAACCCTAGATTTCTAAAGAAAATGCAACTCGGTGTGATCCTGTTACCAAAACTGAGGTCCAAATTCTGGAGTGGATGTTCCCCTGATCCCCTCTTAATAGTTCAAAACAACAGGCATATCTAGACATAACAATTAAGTGAAAATTGAATTCACCTAATACTCTATTCGACACAGCTCAAAGAAGTCCCGGTGACCTAAACATACATATTTGATGTCTTGATGGACATATATGAAGGACATTTGGTCATATAGAGGCTAGACCAGAAGAATTGATTAAAAGACAAATGAAGAAAGACATTCACGTATTTCACGAAGATCGGATATTAGACTTGATCTTAGCCAAAAGGCAGTACTGCATCTCATGAAGATCCAACAAGTATACAGAAACTTCACTCAAGGAGTGTTAAAGAATGTTCACATATGCAGCAGACATGAAGGTTACCTTAACTTCCTCGATAGCTACTGTACTGGGAACCCTTCGATGCTCTTTCTTTCTTGGTGGTTCTTGGTCCACTATATCCTCCATCCTAACACCAGGATCTACAGTCAAGACAACCCGTACCCATTCCAACTCAGTAGCATCTGTCTTCAATGGAAGAGATGGGACCTCTCTACATAGACTATAACTTTCTGAAGAAGAACCAAGGCTGCAATGATCTATTGCAGACTCTGATTGCTTCTCCACTGAAAAATTCACTCGCACAAATTTCACTTTAGCATCCCATAATTGAGCCATTGCCTGGTCTATGGCCTGAGATGCAGACCTTGACATCCTGTCATTGTGGTACATATCCTGTCCTGTCCACAGAGGATAAGCCCAAGGAGGAGGTTTTGGCAATAGAACATCTCCATTTGCCAGAGGGATCCCTCCCTTTGATAGCTTTTGAGAGTTGGATGTGTCTTTTGAACTGTCATTTGCATGAAAGTGAAAAGGAAAGGAAAAAAAATGAGGCAGTGGTAAACAGAAACCAGCTTGTTAAAAGTAAGTGTCTTTGGGTCATAAGTGTCATCAACTTACTTGGGGCTTTCACATATTAAAACTTCAACACATATCAAATAAGGAGCCTTTTCTCTTGAATTCAAGAGAACAGCTTCATCTTCAGGTATATGAAGAACACGAAACATTCCCTTTCCCATCGGAAAGCACACTCCTGTAGCATATCCAAGAAAGTAAGACAACAGAATTGAACTAAAAGCTGCAAAGGAAATATATCTTGATTGAACTAAGAGTTGCAAAGGGATAATATTTTGGTCACAAATTTGCATCCACGTAAACTGAAATATAAAAGAGGAAAACCATCATAGCCCACATTACATTATATCACACAATCTTAATATACGATACTTGCTGCCAAATCGAAGACTTTGCCCATCTGTTTTATGTCTTCAGTACCTGCTTTTGTTTACCTGCACTTTACTGGTAGATACTCCACCTTATTATACTTGATCAGCCTTCACACTCGATCTGCCTGAATTTACGCGACCAATTTAAACGGAAAGGCATTCTATCTCCAAATATTAAGACCAATACTCCTGATGTCCCACTTTAATTGAGCCACCAGCAATACGCAAGGTCAACAACACTGCTTTGACCTCGTACAACAATAACGATGATTCATTCTAAACTAGCTAGGGTAGGCTATATGAGTTCTCAATATCCATTCCACTCTATTTGGACCATCTTCATTCCAACACTCAATAGTATATATTAAGGCTCTCCGACACTAGAAATTTTTTATGTTTTCAATTGACATACAATTCTCTAAAAAATTAACTCCGGGCAAATAATGAACCTAACCTAAGTGGCTCAACAGGTTTAAGTCTTAATCCCAACTAATTGACTATGTAGATCTTTCACTTCCATTGTGTTCTATCCTTCGCTAACACTATACGAATTCCAAGAGGCTGCGACTGTAATTCTATAGACAAGTTCCCTCCACGTGCTTTGACCTCATGAGCTGTTATTTTTAGGTAAATGATTGGTGGTCAAAATAGAGTTCTTTATAGTTTCTAAATTCCATAATGTTTATATCCAGGAAAGATATATATCAATCTGAAGTTCAACAGAAAGTTAATCAAATCAGCCTTTTTTAAAATAAATGTGTAGTTGCTTTGAGAATTTGACCATGTGTACCAAACTCTGTTATTTAGAACCATTTAAACTTACATTTCCTTGACCTCCACACTATTCACAGGGGCGAACTATTTAGGGAAGGACAATGTTTCAGACAATGAATGCATTTTCTTTGAACAGAAGAAGTAGAACGCTAGCAAGAAAAGAGGACATGACAGGAAACAAGATCCTCACATAGGAGAGTTAGTCAATCCCACAAAATGTGAATGAAAAAGTTGGTTTAACTGATTATCGCCAACAGAAGTAATTGTAGTCAAATAACTGCTTTGACCAAATAATAACTTCACACACTCCAATGGATGCTTCACATATAACAAAGAGAGAGCAGGAAAAGGAGAGGACAGGGGCGAGTTCAATATCTTTTACGAAAAGGAGAGGACAGGGGCGAGTTCAATATCTTTTACGAAAAGGAACATGTAGTTCCATTCTTACGACTTAATCATCCACTAGAGTAGAGTGGGACCACTGTTCTGAGAAACCGCCTACCTGCCTGTGCAGGAAGGAAAGTAGAATGCACCAATGAACAAAACGACATCTCTTTTTTTTCCCAAAATGTAGGAATTAATTCAAGGTGAAAAAGTTAAATAGAAAATAAAAAGAGATTAAAAGAGAAAAAGAAACTGAGAAATTATGAAAGTTATCCATGACAGTTATTCTTATTTTCAAATTAAGTTTCGTGAAGCTTTTGTGATGCCAAAGAAAAGGCTTGTTAACAAAATAAATACTTCATTATGGTAGCAGATCACACTTGCAACAATTTTAATTATCTAAAACCTCTCTTTAGACCAAACAAAAATGATTGTGCAACAAGGAAATGCACCTTATGGACACACTAACCATTCTCAGACACATAACAGAGGAATGAAGCAAGACAATGATATGGAAGCTACAAGCATACAATTAGCAAGAGATGGACGACAAATCCCCACAGTTGCATAAAAGAACCTTGCTAAAACCGAATGCTCTTCTAATATATGATAAAACAATTACAGCTGCAGGAAGTAGTCCTCAAATTTTTACGCCTTTAGGTGGAAATCCATCTTAAGAACCTCTCAAGTCCAAAAGGGCAACTGATATAATAGACAGAACAAGTCAACAATATAACATTTTCATTGTACCATATAATGAAATGCATACAGTTGACTCATGCATTAAATTTTCAGTACATGTGTACCTCCACTGTTTTGAGTATCAGCTAGATGTGCATTGATCTCTGATAGTGACTAGAAGCAGAAAAGCGAATGTTAGTGAGGGAAGTGTTAACAAAGGTATCATACCAAAGGAAATGTGAATATAACAAGTTAAAAGTAGAGCCACCTCACAAAGAGCACTTTTGCGATCCTCGACCGGAAACACATCTACTAATCCATAAGAAGTATCACTCAGTGACTGCACAAAATCAAGTGACTGGTGATATGCCCCTTTCCGAAACTGTGACAGCCCATTATCTGGAAGTGGAGGTTTTGCATTTAACCTCTCATGCTGCTTTGGAGAGCCGGGACGTTTCTGCGGAATGAACATTACTTAAGAATTAAGTTACAATACCATCATACTATCTTTTATTGTGACAAGGTACCATCATACTATATATATCAACTCCTAAATCACAACTAGTTTCTGCATGATTGCAGAGGAGGCTGGTGTAAAGAGCCCCACATGAAATATATGCTCATCCATAGTTTAAGAAACACTTGCGTCACATTTCCATCATGTCATTACAACTCAAAGCAATGTAGATTATTGCAACTAAATAACCTTCTGCATTCAAATGACTGTCTGCCAAAAGCTTAACAGTAGTGATAACTTAGCCACTATGATGTGTGTAAGGTCATGGAAGAAAAATAAATGGTGGGTGCCCATCTCGGTGAAAGTACTATCGCATAATGGCTTAGGAGGAAGATTCAGGAAAAGCAAACTCTAAGGGGCCGTTTGTTACTGGATAAGGTATGTTACATGAATAACCAAGTTATTCATGTATTAATTTTATACCATGTTTGGTTTCTAAATAGGACAAAAGTTATTCATGTATTAATTTTATACCATGTTTGGTTGTTCATGTATTAATTTTATGCAAAGTGTTTGGCTGTGTTTTAGTAATTCTACATAACTAATACTTACATAACTTATGAGGAAATCCATGTATAATTTGATGCGGGGTAGAAGGTGGAATAAGTTATGTGGGTATTAGTTGTTACGGATTAAAATAACAAAATAACACATTTACTCCCTATCAATTTACTTTAAAATCTTTTTTTAATTTGATATGTAGTACACAATTTTTAAACTTCTGAAAAATTATTGACTAAATTTTTAAAAGGGTTATAAGCTCTCTTTTATTAAAATAAAAGAAAAAGTTGTCTTATTTTTGTGAAAAAAGGAAGAATTTTATATACTATTTGTTTACTTATTTATTTATAAATAATATATATAAATTTATAATAAATTAAATATTTAATAATTAATTATTTATATATTGTAATTTCAATAACTATAAATCCTACATAAATAATACCTACATAACTAATACTTGCATAACTAATACCTAAGCATAACTACATGAATAACTAATCCCTGCATAACTAATCCCTATTTAAAATTATACATAGATTCCCTCGTAACTAATTCATGCGCATTAATACCGCAATGCAATCAAACTGTTACTAATACCTGCATAACTCTAACCCATAACCAAACGACTCCTAAATGTTGCTTTCTCTATTGGATTGAAACATATGAAGCCTGTCTGACTTGGTTTAGCCCGCAGAGGAGGGGTATGGTGAATTGCAACAGGTGTTATACGTATGAAATGGATATTGAAGACACGATCACCAGTTTTTGCCATCGTCTTCTGTCAGCAGTTGTAAGGCTTGTTTATATATCTTTTGGTGTTAACTGTTAAGTAGGTAATGCGATGCCAGTTACCCTCAAGGATATTCTTTTGCACAGGAAAACAAGGAAGATGATCATAGAAAGCAGGAAAGAATGAACTGTGTATCAGCATGTACCTATAGATTGTGTGGGTGCATAGTACCTACGACAACTCCCCCTGAACTTGACACCATTTATTCAGTGCAAAACTAAACTATTTTTTGTCATAATTACCCCCCTATACGCGGCAAGTTGATAGCCCCGACCTCCCTGACCAATCTCACCTGAGGTAAGTGAGAGTCACGGGCTACAACGTGGATTTTTTGTCCACGTGCATTTTTTCAACAAAAAATATTTTATTACCTCTTTAAATTCATTAATTTTTTAGATCATCTTATTCAGGTAAAAATTGTAATTAAACATGGCTAGAACTCCATTTTTAGGCTTAAACTTCTTTATTTTGGCTAATAATAATGGAGCTTTAACCAAGTTCTTTTTTTATAGGTTTGGCCTAAAAAAAAGAAGAAATACATAGTTGATATAAATAGCCATTACATCTAAAGAAGAAATAAAAAAGAATACACAGCTGGGGTAAAATATACAATGTATACTGAGAAGCAAGAAGAAATACACAATTAGAACAAAAAACCATTATATATGACCATGTGAAAATTAACCGTTGGAAAATATCCCACTTGGAAGCTGATTTTTTTTATTCTTCTTCTCCCACCCGACTAAAACAGAGTGTATCCACGCTGTCACATCAGCATCCGAGGGTTAAGGCTATTAAACAACAGTTCTTGGGTAATTATGACTAATAAATAGTTCAGTCATGCACCGAATAAACGTTCAGGGGTCCCATTGCATTATGTCCTTGTGGGGAGGCTGGAGGGAAAAGAATGTAAGATGATTTGAAGACAAAATTGAAGCTAAACATAGACCAAAATTCAAGTATTTACATGTTTTTTATTTTTTGGTTTAAAATGCAAAATGCATATGAATAGTACATGTACTTGACTTTCTATGCTTCCTATTGGTTAAAAGGGAACTATATTTTTAACTACTACTTTGATAAATCAAAAAAAATTTATTAATATCACACAAGTCTTTATTAAACATCTAGCTTATCCACAGTCCTCACCAAACTATCCTAATCATTATATCAATTTAAAAACTTTGGTGCTTCACTTTAAGCCAAAATAATCCATGAAATAACAAGATTCTTTTTTATATTATGGAACATTCTCCTATTTCTTCCATTCCAAATTCGCCAGAAGATGCACAGAGGTATAATTCTCCACACTAACTCCCTTTTCTACTCACCCTCTGAAATCTCCAACCGTAGTTGCCTCCTCCATCGTTCTTAGTAACTTGCATGATATATTAAAGAAAAACTGCAATAAAAGATGATTTATGTCTTCTCGTGCCACGCTTCCTCCTCATCCTTGTCTGAAACTTAAGGTCACTCATTGCCTCCCCNCCAATAGTATGATCGTGAAAACTGACTGCATGAGTTAATCAATTTTTTCATCACTTTGTTATTCTTTGAAACGCTGGGCCATTCTCATTTCCCTTTCTCTTTCCTAAGTTCTTGATTGACCAAAAACCATGGTGTCATCATTAACACTAAATGCGTTTCTTAGAAGTATTTCACAGGGCAATTCTGTCCTTGATTTTTGCTCCAGGTTTTAGCATGGTAGTGTTACAGGCTAAAGGTTCATCGGACATGATCACCTCAGTAACTTTAGTGGCACATGATGTAGACTATATAGAACCGTTCCACTGTCAACACGCCAAATGGTTGGTGGTTTAAGGATATAACAACATACATAAGTCTTGTCATATAGGTTCTTGTTTTGGATATTTTATGCAGGGTGTATAGTGTTCGTTTGCATGTTTCCCTAAATTCAATTATGCTTTCTATTATGTAGTGATAATACATCATAAAAAAGCAACGGTAAACTAAAATCACCTATCCCCTAGACCCAAACACATTCTAATTCCCTATCTTGAGAATCTATACCTGGTTTTCCTTGAATCTCTTTATTACCTTAAAAAACAAATCCTAATAAGTAGAATTCTTTTAGTGTTATATATAAATTATTGTTATGATATAATGCCTTGTAAGCTCCTGCTATTAATTTCAACATGTAGACCATTACTTCCCAAAATGCAGATCTCTGTTGATGTTTTTATGATTGGAGAGATATGACTTTCCATGTCATATCTTGTTAAAATTCAGAAGGACCAATGGGGGAGGGCACGGATACACCAGACTTGAAATTTATAATTCTATTCTTAAGGATACATGAGGAGGTGATAGCTGAGATGCCTAGCCTCGTGCAAGTGAGTAGACAGATTTGCAAATGGCATTACAAATATACAGACTTAGTCCTTTCCTTGATTTAGTTACTTAAGGGATTATCAACAACTGAAAAAGATTGCAAGAGAATTTACTGTACTTACCTCTTTGTTCCCCTTTGAACCAAAAAGCTCTGAATCTTCAACTGAACGATCACGATCCTTAAACAGCTTGCGGAAAAAGTTCTCAGTTCCAGGACTGCTCTCAGGAAAATTGCCACCATTACTGCTTTCATTTGCTGCTGACAGTTTTGAATCCTCTGGATGCACTCGAAAAAGTCGACGAAATAATGAAAAATCTGAAGGCTCTTCTTCTTCACCATTTGCATGCCTCCTGAGATCCTCATCAGCCCTGTCATTACCATCTTTCTTATCCTCAAATTTTTCCTTGAAAAACTTTTTGAAGAACCCCTCCTTTTCATCATCTTCAGAACTCCTTGTTGATTTTTCAGCTGTTTCGTTTCTATCTCTTATATCCTTCTTCTCCTCAAATTTTTCCTTTAAAAACTTCCGGAAGAACCCATCTTTTTCATCATCTTCAACAGGTTTGGAACCTGCTTTATCCTCCAAATCATTTTTATTATCACGAAACATTCGTTTGAAAAATCCATCTGAACTTGAGTGCACATCCTCATCATCGTCCCTATTGGTACTCAAAAGCCTCCTGAAGAAACCATCCTTCTCTGATTCCTCTGCATCCTTATCCACAGATTTCCTAGCATCATCATCTTTACTATTACTAAGAAGTCTGCGAAAAAATCCATCTTTTTCTGACTCCTCTTCATCTTTGTCCACAGATTTCCTACTATCATCATCCCGGCTCTCTCTTAAGAACCTCTTAAAAAAGCCATCCCTCTCCGGTTCTGCATCATCCTTTTCCGCTGATTTCTTCCCGTCTTCATCCCTACTATCCCTCAAAAGTCTCTTTAAAAAACTATCTTTTTCTGGTTCTTCATCATCCTTCTCCACGGATTTCCTGAAGAGCAATGCATCTCTTACTTTTGGACCTGGAATCAACTTCTTAAAAATCTTGTTCTCCTCAGGAGACGATATTTTACTACCAGGACCATCATCCTGTGGCAATGAACTCCCTGAAGAGGGTGAAAATGACAGTGCCCGCTGTACAGCTGGTGGTGAAGATGTCAAGGATAATAGCTTCTGTTTTGAAGACAATAACTTATTAAGCATCTGATTCTTCCCCAAGGAAGTAGATGAACTGTTTGGGGGTTTTATCAAAGGTGGCCACTCGCCCATCAAAGTAGCCGCAATCTGACACTTCTCCTGAAGCCTACTTATTCCCTCATTATCATCAATATCCTCCAACTCAGCCATCAAAAACCAGTGCACTTTTAGCGCAATATGTAATGACTTGGAACATACATCAATCACAAACTTATCCAACGAGGGGCTCGGCTTATGAACCATCATATAGCATATCTGAAACAAGTAACTCTCAATGCCAGAAAGTGGCAGTGTGTACATCCTATTACACAAATAGTCCCTAACACCAGGATGATCATGCTTATAAAGGTAGCTGACAGCGATCCACTCACAGAAGAATGCAGAATCAAAGAATCGAATAAGCCAACCACTCTCTCCAATATCCTCACTTGTTGGGATTGTCCGAGTTACCTCCCGAGGTGACTCGGCCGGCTCTCCTCGCGTCAATCCCAATAACCTCACCATTGTCAAATCATCATAACCACCATAAAACCCTAAAACCTGACTCTAACCCTAACCCTAGATATTTCTTTCCAATAAACAGCTCCCCTAAATCATATGCACTACTATATACAGTAGCCAATTCGAAATCGTAGCAACTTCAATCAATGAAAATTCAAAGACCTTCAAGCTATTGAATTAACTGAATTCCGATCAAATCACTAAAGAGAAGATCAAAGGAACTTCTTCAGGAAGAAGCAGAGATATTTTTATTTTTTTCTTCGGAAATAAAGGGATCCGACGAAGATATCCAAATATGTACCGTCCGACGACGGTGGAACGACGTCGTATCACCTCGATGAAGCTCTGCGG
>JACEIK010001417.1:186571-286539 GCA_018107945.1 Datura stramonium
CAGTTGTTCTTCCTTCAGTTTGTGTAATACCCCGAAAAGTCTTAGATTAGACCGGAGACTTTCAGCAGAAAACAACAGAAAAATAGCACCAAGGCCATACAACGAGTCACATGATGACTTGTCCCATCAACCAACGAGTCGTTGGTTATGGTTGTTGGATCAATTCCAGTGAATTGCCGAAATTTGGCCCAGAACCCACGAGGGAATTGTACGGACCGTTGCTTATGGTCGTGGAATCAGATTCAGAAAGTTTCAGAGAAGGATGGGAAACAACAACAGTTCGTTGTATGTGACCATGACCTGTTGTTTGGGTCGTTGGTTCTGTCAGTTGTTTTTAAATCTAGACAGTCCAAGGGCATTTTGGTAAACTCCTGTACTTTTAACTCCTAAATGACGTTGTTTTAGGCTTACTAAGGGTCAGAGTACTATAGGGGTTTAACTTAGCTAAATTTTTTATTTCTATAGGGGTTTAACTTAGCTAAATTATTCATTCCCTTCAAAGAACGGTAGTTAGAATTTCCTCTCAAGATCAAGGCTAGGATTCTTCATCAAATCTCTTCAAATCTTTCTTGGGTTTTCAAGACTAGTTTAGGAGTCAATTATCCAAGTATGTCGGGTTATGAATGGGGAAAATTTTTCCACCCTTATGCCCAATTTTATCTCAATTCTATGATTTCAAGTCTCCAAGCAGGTCATGTTAAAATTATAGGGTTTAATCCAATTCAATGCAATCTTCCATGCTATCTCTATGAGTTCAATTCTCTCATGTTTCATTAATGATTTATGGCTATTAGGGCAGATCTGACTCTCAATTTACTTACTAATTCATGATTTCAGGTTTATGAAGATTATGCCCTATTATACATGATTTATGAATTCAAGCTTAGCTCATGATTTCAAGTATGATAAATTATCAAAGTATGCATGAATATTTATGAATTCTTAAGCTTATGGATTTTATGATTTCAAGTTATGAAAATTTATTCAAGCATGTATGATTTTCATGAGATTCAAATTCAAGTATCATGGCCAACTTTATGGCATCCTTTTCATGATTATTTCACGTATATCAAGTATAATTATGATTTCATATTTCGGCTAGCCCATGAAAGTTCAAGTATTATTTTCACGTTGATGATTATGAGTCATGTGCATGTTTTTGGAGTAATGTATAGCATCGAGTAGGCTAGGAATTCAAGCAAACTCTGAGTTTCAGAACTACGTGTCACCGTAGGTATGTATTCATGCTCAAACCCTATGGAGATTCACAAGTGATATCACGCCTTAATCATTCCTTGGCTCAGCAAGCTTGGAACGGCTCTGGCAACTTGAGCGAAATAGCTAGGCATCATGTAAACTCTCTCATGATGGTGTCGGTTATGATGAGTCTCACATTATTTCTCTTTTTTTTCCAGTTATTTATGTTCATGTCTTGTGATATTATATTTTATAGCATATTTGACCCATTGACTAATTTATGAGTTCTCACTTATGATTTCAAGTATAGTACATTATATGTTTTCTATTTCTAAACCTTGGGTCATTATGTTCAGCTTATGATGAATATCTCGTGATTGTGATTACTTCAGGAATATGGTTTTTAGCATGATTTCCTTGCTCTCATGTTCTATCTTGTTTAATATTCATGATTTCAAATTATCATTTTACTAGCATGTTTTACTTCTTTGCATACTAAGTACATTCAAAGCACTGACCACATAATATATGTTTTATCATCTCATGATATAGGTTTGGTTGATCCGTCTCAGTCCCGTCGTTAGCTTGCTCCGCTCAATCTAGCTCTATCTTAGTTTTGGTGAGTCCTCATGATCCGAGGACATCATTTTTGGTTATGTCTCTTTTGTTCATGTCTTTTAGTTTCAGAATTAGCGAGCTAGTTGGGGGTGTTGTCCCATCAGTTCATCAGATGTTTAGAGGCTTTTCATACAGTTGTGTATAGATGGTTCAGCGGTGTTGACTCGTGTTTACGTCTAGGTTGATATGCCATGCAGACTTCCGCTTATATCATGTTCATGCTTTATTTTCGCTTAATAATGCTCTTATTCATGCTATGTATGTGTCATGAGTTAGCTTGGAGCCATTCGTGGTTTTAGGTTTCGTGTCTCGATCCGGGGTCCCAACTTGGGTCGTGACAGTTTGTTCTAGTACTTACTCATTGAATAAAAGCGTTATAGAATCAACATTTGATTGAAAAATAAAAAAAGTCATTTATTTTTACATGAATATATATNTCACGCGTCCTTATATTAGTGGAGTAATACACTAGAGGCAAGCCTATGGTTCATGACACGATGCATGTGAATTATTTTGGGAGAGAGAGTGAAATTGTGTTTATATGCCCCTGCATGTAATGGTTAGAGTTCATGTGATTGAAAAGGGGGAAAGTCTCTTGTGTTGTAAGGGCACATGCTTGACAAGAGATTGAATTTCGTGTCGGATATCTTGATCAGCTAATTTGCATGAGTTTGCCGACATCGAGAGTCGATTCTTGAGTCTAGGAGGTCTTGATGTGTTGGATGTCATTGTATTGATGATACTATGCATGTTTTCTTTATGATTTGCTATGTTAAATAATCGGTATAACAGTAAACGGTTAATGAGCTAGGTAGCCATGATGGGTGTCAATTACATGAGGTATAAGATTATTGTTCGAGGCGAACAAGATTTTAAGTGTAAATTAAGTGATCTTGGGGCAGATTTATATGCCCAAGTGATACTCAAATGCGTCGTTTCGTCTTGTTTATCTAACGATGTTTGTACATTCTCATGTAAATTATAGTAAAGTGTGAATTTATACTAACCAACATGATCAGCGTTGTTTTGCAGGAAAAATGTAATTTTATGAAGCTAAGATGTTATATTAGGAGGAATGGAAAATGGACTCAAAAGCCAAGCAGGAAATGGCCAAGGAAAGCAATGATTTGGGGCTGCGTGGAGCCGTGTCACGCTGCCATCGCGGAGGCATTCTCAGATGATTAAATTGGAAAAAATTCCACAGGAGATTCCGCGTTGCCTCCGTGGCACGTTGGACCTAATTACCTGGAACTTGAAATTCCAATGAAGGTGCGCGTTCGTGCCGTGTCACGTTGGTTGAGCTCCGCGTTGCATGATGTGCCACGTTAGGGATAATTACCTGGACAACCAAATTCCAGAGAGCCTGCGCGTTTGTGCCGTGTGACGGAGGCAGTGCTCCGCACTGCACTCCGTGACACGTTGCCATTATTCTGGGAAAAATTCCCACCCGATTATAAATAGAACACTTACGTTCATTTTAATTATTCTGACTTGGTGGAGCAGAAGCGTTGGTTACGGGCGGTTGAGGGGACGAAAATCTTAGGGTTTTTCTCTATCTTTTCTCCTTTCTTTCAATTGTTTGTATGATTTACACTAATTTGATGTTGTCCACAATGTTGGCTAATTTCACTTCTTGCTGGTTAAGAACAATTATATTGAAATGTGATTGTTGATCATTTTGGTTTCATCTTTTCTTTCATGAGTTTTGTTCTATTAATTCTTGTTTTTACCATTGTGTTGGCCAATGTTAATGTATATCTAAAAAGTCAGTTTCACTTGAGAGAGCACAGGGTGGAAGTTGTAGATTAATAGGATATGATCTTTTCATAGTTTGGGAAAATTGAAATTGATTTACCTTCGGGATGAAATATACTGAAGTAAATTCTTAGTCAATCACGGAATCGGTTTTGTATGGCTAGAACATGAATTGCTTCTTATCACAGAAATGTAGGTGGAAGGTTCATGATTCTTAAGTTTGGAGTTAAATAAGTTTTAATCCATAGGCAATAATTCTATTAACAACCGGAGAAAGATTAACCAACATGTTAATTTATTTCTCCTACCATGTTCGTTTTTAGCCTCCCGGCATTTACTCCACATTCATAGTTCAGACTCAATTTGTATATTCATTTTAGACTTAGTATAAAATTAAAACTAAATACAAAAACTTTCTTCCAATGCTCACATTCATAGTTCAGACTCAATTTGTATATTCATTTTAGACTTAGTATAAATTAGGAAACTAAATACAAAAACTTTTCTTCACATTGTTGTCTGTATTTTTAGAGTTACAGTTTATTGACACTTGAGCAGATTTGCTATTGTAGTCCAGTCCCTATGGGATCGATACTTGGCTTATTTGAGCCATTTACTACTTGTTCGACCACGTGCACTTGCGTGTAGTCATCCAGACAGCCGAACACCTACTGTTCAGAATTTCTAGTTATGTTTCTTATGTTCAGCTTGCTTTGCATACTCGGTACCAGTGGTACTGACGCCCATTTGGGGCGCTGCATTACTTGCCTGCAGGTACCTATAGATGAGAAGCCGATCCCTGGTGATCCTAGCCAGCGCAGAGTTATCAGCTCCTGTCATCCGGAGCTTGATATTCAGAGGTTTACATCATTTTCTTTTGTTGTATAGTACGCGTAGGTCGGGGCCCTATCCCGACCATCTTATCAGTATTCTTAGAGGCTTGCAGATTGTGTATATATCTCCCTGCGGCCGTATGAGGCCATGCGTATGTTTAGCTGTTTAGTATTATTGTTTATGTTGGTCGTGTGGGGCCGTATCCAGTTAGTAGTGGTGACCTTGCCGGTCACATAGTTGTTCAGCATTTGTTATACTGATTTAGAGATAACTAGACAACATGGTGGTCTTGTCGGCCTATATAGGGTTCCCTATATGAGTGTGATTCTGGTTAGCTGATGTTATAGTATAGGTGGCTATAGGCCCAGTCGGCCGGAGGCTGTATTTACAACCGTTATATAGCTCGTTGATTCCGTGAAACAAAGTTACATCCAGCCATGCACCAGATGTGCTTAGGCTCAGTAGTCTAGCAGTTCAGGTCCTAATAGAGCACCAGGTGCCAGTCATACCCCCCCAAGGCGGGGCATGACACTCCCACACCATAACTAGAGTCAATGTCGGACGCTTCCTCCAGTCATGGCCTCCTAAGGCTTGATTTTGCAGGGTGGCTACATATACCTTATAGAATTCTCAGACCAATGGCGGGCTGTAGCTGCCTGACGGTTAACTCAACCAATCAAATCGGTACTTGTCAAACAAAGCTTGAATCTCATGATGGTCTTTGAATCCAGTAGTGACCAACCTTGGTTATTCATAGATACTCCTCTTTGGATGGGGCTTATCATTTTACAGTGACATCATGGTTGTATATCACGCTCATGCCCGGGATACACCAGCTGTTCACCAACCCCCGAGTCTGGTCTGCGGGTTGTATGAGGTTTTAGTCTTCTCATTGGCAGCAATTTCCTATGGGGAATTTAATTCATCAGCACCCTCATCTTCATCCCTAGCTTCTTCACCCTCATGATCCTCTAAGGATGAGTCCCTGTTATTTCCTTCCTCATGGCTGGGGGGGTCTCTTTCAAGAGGAGTCAGAGATGCGACCATGGCTATCAAATTACTGAGGCGTTTAGTCCAAGCCCTAGTCGATAACCATTCCAACTATTCCTCCTCTATTTGAACCTCCTCAACTGAGACACTCGACTCTTTTGAGGATGATGGGTCATCTATCAATCTGAAAGTCAAGGGTTGTCCCTTTTCTTACCTCTATTTCATTGTCTGACCCTTCTTGGAATTTCCTTTTGGTGCCATTGTATCTATAGAATAAACGTTAGTAACCAATATTATAGTATAAGAATGTACTGATTAAGTGATTGCCTTCAGACAGGATGAGTGACTCCATGAGTCGTTGTCACTGACAATGGCTCTTTAAGTCATCCCTTGTCTGAACGTTCAAGTTTTTGCATCTTTTCCAGTAGACTTAATGATTTGACCAAACGAGTTGTTAAGTCATCGTCGTCTGCATGTTTAAATTTATGCATCATTTCCAGTGGTCTTAACGACTTGATCCAATGTGTCGTTGCTTGTGGCAACAAGTCGTTAAGTGAGTCGTGGTCTTATGTTTAGGTTTTTATCACTTGTTCTCCACTCAGGATGAGTCACCTTACGAGTCATCAAGTGAGACCACGACTCATCAAGTGACTCGTTAATAAGAGTCGATTGTGAATACATTTATTCTCAGTGGTGATGAAACAAGTGATGACTCGTTGAGTTATCAAATGAATCATTAATGGAGGCGTCATCGGGATTCCAAGACCTTCCTCATATTGGGTTATTCATATTTTACCCATTTCAAACTTTTGCACTTTATTTAGGTGCAAGTTGGGCAGGCAAAACAATCCAAGCTTTGTTACCAAAGCAATTACAGATCACAATGCCCGCCGACTTAATGGGTGTAAGAAACCCAAGCCAACCAATGCTTAATAATAATCACTAACTCAATCATTCAAAGCAGTCTACCACAAAATCATCCACATATATCAATTTAGTTCAACTATTTCTGCATTCACTATTTTTAGTCAAGTGATTTCATACCAACTAGGTTTTATTTTAGGGCCAATATCAAACATTCACATATATTTTCAAGCATAAGGAGGTCGAATTGAATACGAAAAGCATTACAATACTCACTATTAGGAGGATGTGTGAGTAGAGAAGATAAGATGTTGATTAGTTATGCTTCACGAAGTGCGGGCAGGGATGGTGATCATGATGTTGTGCCAGTGTGTTTGTGTGTGTGAAAGTGAAGATGGTAGGAGTGGGAGGGAACCATTTAATATTATAAGGCTTTTAATGTGGAGTAACTAGGGGAGATCGTGGGTTGTAATTCAAAACAAAATTAATTTCAGCCTTTTTCTCGGGATCGGGTCGAGTAATTTTTTTTTAACCTATTTGACCTCGAACCCTTTGTGACGAGTCATTGTCAATGACCACAACTTGTTATGATGCCCGTTAAGTTTGATAAAGAAATCTTACCTGGGACCTAAGGATTCAGGCAACGACTGTTACCTAATGAGTCATGTCTTGAGTCATAGACCCTGTACTTTTGGTGAACTTCAGTTGTGTCAGGATGAGTCACTTAACAACTCATCGAGTCACCTCACGATTTTTTAAGTCACTCGTCACCGACTCTCCAGAGCTTAATGTTTTCTGCTTCATTGGCCACAACTAGTAATGATGAGTCGTTACGTCAAGTAACGAATCGTTCTGTGATTTTTGGCACCAGACTCCAATATTCAAAATTTTTTTTGTCCAACTCTAGATTTCCCATCTTACTCACCTGCACATATCAACACATGTGAACACTGTATTGGTTTTAAAATTACAACTTGGGTTTCCTTCCAAGAAGTGCCTGATTAACGTCGTGACACGATGTAGGTATCTTGATTACTCAGACTTTACTAAGATACCATGGGTTGCTTCCCATGCAATGCCTGATTTAATGTCGATGCACGATGCAAGTCCCTGGGTTACTCAAATTTCACCCAGAGCCCAAAGGTCCACTAGTTTGATTTCTTTGCTTTTCTCCAAATATGCTTTCACTCGCTATCTAGTCACCTTAAACCGTTTTCCTTTATGATTTTCCAACTTAATTACACCATATGAGAATACTTGGACCACTCGAAATGGTCCCAACCATTTAGACATCAACTTTCCAGGAAACAAGCATAGCCTAGAATGGAATAACAATACCATATCCCTTGGACTAAACTCTCCTTGCTCAATTTTCCGGTCATGTTGTATCTTCATCCTCATTTTGTAGATTTCTGAACTTTCATAGGCCTTCAAAAGAAACTCATGTAACTCATTCAACTAATCAAGCCTCAAGTTCGCAGCGTCACTCAATTCGTATTCAGCTTCTTGAGTACGCACATGGCTTTGTGCTCAAGCTTGACCGAAAGGTGACATGGTTTCCCATAAAGAAGCTAATAAGAAGACATATCTATAGGGGTCTTGAATGCAGCCGATAAGCCCATAGCGCATCATCCAACTTCCTAGACCAATCTATCCTACTATCATTCACAATTTTTGCTAAGATGGTACTTATCTTCTAGTTAGAGACCTCAACTTGCCCACTAGATTGTGGGTGATAAGGTATGGCCACCCTATTCTTCACCCCGTATTTTTCTAGCAAGGTCCGAAACAACAGGTAGTAGAAGTGAAAACTCCCATAAGTAATGATTGCTCTAGGAGTCGAGAATCCAGAGAAAATATTCCACTTCAAGAATGCTGTTACACTCTTACCTTCATTGTTTGGAAGCGCAGTTGCCTCCACCCACTTAGAAACATAGTCCACAACTATAAGTATGTATTCATCCTATTTGAGCTCACAAATGGGCCCATAAAGTCAAGGCCCCAAACATCAAACAACTGAATGACAAGGATGGGAGTAAGAGGGAGCTCATGCCTCGATGATATGCCTCCTTGCCTTGGACATACATCACATGCCTTTGCAAAATCATGTGCATCTTGGTGAATAATTGGCAAATAGTACCAACATTGTAAAAATTTTTGGGTTGTGTGAATCTTATTGTGATGACCCCCACAGGGGATGAGTGACAAGCCTCAAATATGCTCAACATCTCAGCCTTGGACACACATCTCTAAATTACCCCATCAACACATATGCAAAATAAGTATGGCTCATGAGAAAAACTTCCGTAGATCAGACATAAATTTTTTTCTTTGGTGATAAGTCAAATCTTTCGTTACCACATCACTCACTAGATAATTAGTGAAGTCTGCAAACCAAGTAGCCAATACCTTCTTGTCGGGAAATGTGTAATCTATATCAAGCTCATCTTTAAGTGTTGCATTTTCCTCAAATCTCGACAAGTGATCTGCCACCTTATTTTCAGTCCCTTTCTGGTCCATAACCTCAAACTCAAACACTTGCAGCAACAGAACCCATCTAATAAACCGTGGTTTGGCATCCTTCTTTTCTATCAAATAACGCAGAGCTGTATTGTTTGTATGAACTATCACCTTAGTTCCAAGAAAGTACGCCCGAAACTTCTCAAATGTAAATACCACATCCAAAGACTTTTAATCCGTCATGGTGTAATATTTCTGAGTTGTATTAAGCGCCTTGCTAGCATAATAAACCGGATGGAAAATCTTATTACGCTTTTGGCCCAAAATAGCACCCAGGGCCACTCCACTAGCATCACACGTAACCTTAAACGGTAAGGACCAGTCAGGTGCTACTATGATCGGAGAACTAGTCAATCTCTCCTTCAAGCATTCTAAAGCCTTTAAGCAAGCATCGTCAAACACAAACTTCACCTCTTTCTCAAGTATCTTGCACAAGGAATGTGCGATCTTTGTGAAGTCCTTGATGAATCTCCGATAAAATCCCGCATGCACCAAAATGCTTCGAACACCCTTCATAGAAATCGGAGGTGGTAAACTAGAAATCACATCAATCTTTGCTCTGTCCACCTCAATGCCCTTGCCTGAAATCCTGTGGCCTAACACTATTCCTTCTTTGACCATGAAATGACACTTTTCCCTATTAAGCACCAAGTTGGCCTCTTCACACCTCTGCAGCACCTTACTGGGTGAGCCAAACAGTCATCAAAAGAGTCACCCTCCACCAAAAAATGATCCATAAAGACTTTGATGATATCCTCCACCAAATCAGCGCATATAAATATCATACAGTGTTGAAAAGTGGCGGGTGCATTACATAACCCGAATGACATCCTATTGAAAGCAAACATCCTATAGGGGAAGGTGAAAGTGGTTTTCTCTTGGTCTTCTAGGACTATAGGGATCTGATTGTACCCTGAATAACCATCAAGAAAGCAGTTCCACCCCCTTCCTGAAAGTCGATCTAGCATTTGATCCATGAATAACATCGAAAAATGATCTTTCTGTGTTCAATGGTTTAGCTTCCGATAATCCATGCATACTCTCCAATTTGTGACTGTCCTCAATGGAATGAGCTCATACTTAACGGGGCTCACCGATTTACTGTCACCAATAAGGCAAACCACACCTGCAACTAACCACTTGATAATTTCTTGCTTGACTACCTCTTGCATAGGCAGATTCAGCCTACACTGATGCTCAATACTAAGAATACAGTCTGGCTCAAGCTGGATCTTATGCGTGCACACACCTAGTGAGATCCCAATAATATCCGCTATGGTCCATCCAATGGACTTCTTATACTTCTTCAAAACGGAGACCATAGCCTCCACTTCCCATTCCACCAAGTCTATTGGTACTATAACTAGTAATGTGTTTCCATTCCACAGAAATATATTTCATAAGTAAGATGGGAGTGCCTTGAGCTCCAACACTGGAGGCTCCTCAATAGATGGCTTGATCGGAGGTGTCATACGATTTTTCAAATTGAGATCAATCTTTTTTGGGGCATAAGTGTATGACCCCATACCTGCAAGTCCATTAACTATCTTATCACCCCCTTTATCTCCTCAGCATCAACATTCATCAGCACTGCTGCTAAGTCCTCAATACTCACCCTCTCATCAATAGGCATGATAGGAAGCTCAACCTCCACAATATCAATCACTGAGACCACCCGCATATCATTCGATTGTTTTATAAATCGACACATATTAAATGTCACCTCTTTATTTTCCAACAAAAACATCAGTTGTCCGGTCTCCATGTCCATAAGAGCACGACTGGTGGAAAGGAATTGTCACCCCAAGATAATAGGAACCTCAAAATCCACCTCACAGTCAAGAATAACAAAGTCGAACAGAAATATAAAGGACTCAACCTTCACCAGAACATCATAAAGAATCTCCACCAGATTTTCATCGTGCGATCTACCATCAATAGCTGCATTGTAGTCAGTTTGGGGGCTCCCAAACCCAATTATCTAAATACTACCAGCAGCATCAGCTTAATACTAGCACCCAGATCACATAAAGCCTTATCAATGTTAAAGGCTCCAATGGTGCACAGTATGGTGAAAGCTCTAGGTTCTTCCTTCTTTTACAAAAGAGATTGAGATGATATTGCACTACAGTGGTGCAAATTATCAGCAGGCTCAATGCTCACGGTCCTCTTCTTAGTGATATATCCTTCATAAATTTTGCATAGCCAGGCATCTGCTCAAGTGTCTCATCTAAAGGGATGTTCACAGATAATTGTTTCAGAATTGAAAGGAATTTTTGATACTTCCCATCTTCGATATTCTTCTTCAACCTCTACAGGAAAGGGGGAGGAGGTCTAGGAATGGGCATTATCTTTTGAGATACCTCCTTTTCCTTCCTTTTTTTCAGACCCATGCTCCTATGCATTACTAGGAGTTGTCTTCTCAACTGCATCATCATCCAAAACTTGATCCTCGGAGTCCGCCACCTTATCATCATCAGTCAACGAGGGTTCAACTATCTCATTAGTCACAACCGGTATAGGAGAATCAATTGTCGCCTTCCTACTCCTAGAAGTAATAGCCATGTAATGACTACCATTTTTTGGATTCTAAATTGTGTTACTAAGAAGGGTGCCCTTTTTCCTATGGTTCATAGCAACATACATCTAACCAAGCTGCTGCTCAATCTACTTAATGGCAATGGCATGTGACTCCACCTTTTGGTTCATCCTCGAAATATCAGTGCGAAGTTCCTTAAAATGTCCATCAGTCGCCTCAATCTACTTGAGTACTTTAGACAACATATCTTCCATGCTCGAACCACTAGATTCTGGTTCACAATTCCTTGGCGGAACATAAAGACCACTTCTATCATTTTTGTACTCCTCATGCTTTTTCCAGTCACCATTATCTCTGCCCTTATTCTTATCCCTGTATTGGCCCCGGTTGTATTGTTGTCTCTATAATAGTTCCAACCTCGATTCCCCCGATCTTGATGCCAGGAGTCTTGGTTAGATCCTTGCATATTAGTCCGAAAACCCGCCCCATGATCATTCAAATAATTGTCTTCCTCAGATTCTAACTCTCCTCCATCATTTCTTGGGGCCTTGACTGAGAACCAACTGCATTCACCTTTTTTATCCCGGCTCCCATAATATATTTGGCAATGAGTCTCATTGTGGTTTTGATCTCAGCAATATCATGATCTTTCTCTTCATTCTGCCTCCTCTGCTCTGCAAACAAACCTACCACATAAGTACCAGCCAGAACTTCTAACTCTCATTTGTGCCATGTGCGGCTGGTTTTGGTGATCCTATCAAGTACCTCAGCAGCCTCAGCATATATATGACTCATGAATGTTCCACCAGAGATAGTATCTCCCACCACCTTGGTATTAGCATCCAGAGACCTATAAAATATCTCCAACAATGTATCATCTGGGATTCTGTGGTTGGACACCTTCTTTAGCTTCTTGTTAAACCGCAACCAAGTCTCATGGAGTGCTTCAGAATTCAACTTCCTGAAGTTATAGATCTCATCCTTCAGTTGCAACGCTTTGGAAGGTGGAAAGAATCTCTCAAGAAAAGCCCTTTTTAGCTCCCTCCAAGTAGTAATGGAATCATTTGGCAATTCAGCCAACCAAAATGTTACCTTACTCCCTAGTGAAAAGGGAAATAACCTCAGCCTTATTACATCCTGACTCACCTCCGGATGTTTTTACGCCTTGTAAATACCCATAAAATTTTTCAAGTTAATATGTGCATCACAGTAGCATAAATAACATATATCCCCTTCATATTGAACAATTAGTTTATTGCACTAGTAATATCAAACTTTGCCCCAACAGGGAAAGGGGAAGGGACAATAGCCCATTGGCACCGGCCTTATCAATATCAGTATCATCATCGTCATCAAAGTGTTGGTGCCTCTGCTGGTCTGGACCTCTGTTCCTTCTAGCTCACTCAGCTTTGGTAGCATGGTGTTGCTTTTCATCAAGCCTAGATGCCTCTCGTTCTCATGCATGAGATTGTTCCTCAGCCAAAATTCAGACTGTTGCTTATTCCACTGACTCTTGCCTGTGCGTGTTGGCCATTTTCCTTATATTGTTCAGGTACTCAAGTTCGTGATCAATTGGAACTAGGAATTTTTCTTGGCTCTGAGTTCTAGGAATACATGAACCTGAGACCTATAAAGAAACAAAAAATGAAGAAAAATAAAAAGGAAATAAGGACCAATAGAAAACCAAAAACAATTAACAAAAGCCTAAGCCGTATTCCCCGGCAATGACACCAAAATTTTATGTTGCCCAAATTACACCTCGTAATGAGATATAAAGCGATCGATGATCAAATATAAAACCCAACATGGGTTGGGGTGAACCCCATGAGGAATATGGAGAGGACCTTGGTTAATGCGTTTAACTAATATTGTTGGTATGCTTATTTCCTAGGGAAATTGTAACAAGAAATAATGTAAAATAGTATAGAGCAATGAGTAGATTCTTGATCAAAATTGATTGTATTCAATTAATGAGTTGACTAGGATTGTGTTCCCCATAACTTCATAACAACGAGGATTTTTATACTAGTGATCTATTCTAATGTTTAGCATGATATATCGTTAAGTTAACTTCACCTAACTGGTTGATCCCCTAATTAGATGATTATCAGCATACAACTTGATCCGTATGTGGATGTATACTTTATTAACTCTTACACTTGATATCGGATTAGCTAGTCCCAGACAAGGTCAAGCTATTAGATGATGGTTGATAGCCTCAAATATCCGTTGTTAATCCCATTTTTCATTTATTACCCCCTTGACCCGGTGAGTAAGAATAAGAATAATCCCAATGTTCGAGACCATTACGAAGAAATTAAAACGAAGGGAAAAAAAATACATGCATAAACCCTATTTAAGATTCACTAAGTATTTTTTTTGCCTATGGGCGTTAATTCATCATTGTCCCCATAACTCTAGTTATGGGTTTAGCTACTCATACATGAAGAATACAATGAAGAATTATAGAAGAAATTATAATTTTAAACTTACAATAATTTTTATAAGAAACTAGACGTCTTGAATTAATCAACACAAATCTAAAATCAATAATCCCCAAAGTTGTTTGAATCCCAAAATTCAAGAACAAAATTGTGAAAGTTTTTGTTGAACCTTAATTTCATTAAACAATAATGAAAATATGGTAATAAGTTGTAAACTGTAAAAAGAAACCTACATAAAGTATTTATAGATACTAAATAAATTCTTTCCTAATTAAACAAGGAATGGAGGTCGGTAGTGATGACGACTCGTTAGGTGACCTAATGAGTCATGAAGTGTAGTAATGGCTCGTGCTCAGCAAATCTTCCTTCTGGGTGATTGTTCACCTAATGACTCGTTAAGTGACAAGACAATTCATGATGTCCTCTGTTAATTCTGAGTCCTAAAATTCCAGTGTTCTGAATGATTGCCTATAACTACTCGTGATGAGTCGTTGAGTCTCATAACGACTTGATGCCCCTTCGGTCGCCACTCTTAGTACTTTAACTTGAATTTTGAAATTTAAATTGATGAGTTCTATTGACTAGTCATGGAGTCCTATGACGACTCGTTACTCCTCTCGTGATGATTCATAGGACTTGTGATCTATTTTATCTTCCAGTTCTCACGACACACCAGACTTAAGAGTCATGGTGTCAATCTGTTTTAGCAACTATTTATAGCCCAAGTCTAATGTTTTAAACTCATATCCTCCTAACGACTCAGGGAATGATTCCTCCAGTGACCTGATGACTCGTGACCTTGCTGGCATTCCAGACTTAGTCCATTTTATATTTCAAACTGGTTTCCCTACAACACTTAATGAAAACACATTATATCTATATAAACATACCCTGGATTAGCATATTTTCTTAGTTTTAAGCATCGAAAGTGCTGTAAAACCACGCTACATCGGACAAACAAGTCAAGGTGTACAGGTACATTGGACCAACAAGTCATGGTACAACCCATTGACTATCTGACGGCTCGTGGTCACGAGTCGTGGTCAGTAGCTGTAGAAGAAGATCTAGTAGCAATGAGCCATGGTCTAACTCATGTGTCCATGCAACGAGTCATGGTCTAGAGTCGTTGTTTGTTTCTGGGGTGTCAGGGTTAGATGGTAAGAGTCGTGGTATGACTCATTGTAGGGAACAACAAGTCGTGGTTTTGTACTCGTGGGAGGGAGTAGAGGAGTTGGAAGAAGTAGCGACGGATGGGTCCAACGACCCATCTTCATAACGTACGACCCATTGTGTGGGTCTGGTTGGAGGATTCCAGAAACTAGGCATGAGGTTAGTAGTGACAATGAGAGGAATTGACTGTTGTTATGAGTAATGACTAGTCCTGTCTAGTTGTGGTTTGAAGGTCTAAGAACCGGGGGAAAACGTATTGCTGTAATGAGTGATACCACGAGTCTTGGTATGGAAGGACGACTCATGGCATTTGGTAGAGAAGTTTTTCCTGCGAAATCAGTAAGGATATTTTTGTTAATTTTAAGCTTGTAAGTCCTAAACTACATCATTTTAAGACCTAAAACGATTTTTTAAGAGGATTTAGCCTATCTAAAGTCATTAGACTCCCATGCATTCAAAACTTAGTCTCTCTTTGAAGATCAATCTAGAACTCTCTCAATTCTTCCCCAATTCTCTTGTTCTTTCAAGGATAGTTAGAGAATCAGTCTACCCAGGTATCTACAGCAATGAATGAGATATTCCTTTCACTTTCATGCCCAAAATTCTCCTCAAATTCATAAATTCAAGTTCTAATTCAAGCATTTGGTTTTATAGCTTTTTAACCGAATTTTATGAAATTCTCAATGATATGTCTATGGGTCAATTCCCCTCATATTCCAAAGCATTCTTTCAGATTTATGGGAAGATCTTATACACAATTTGATTATAAATTCATGATTCTAAGTTATTAGAAAATATGCTCTACTATGCATGCAAAGCTTTGAGTTTCTCTTTGAAGATAATCTAGAACTCTCTCAATTCTTCCCCAATTCTCTTGTGTTTTCAAAGATAGTTAGAAAATCAGTCTACCCTGGCATGTATGGAAATGAATGAGAGATTCCTTTTACTTTCATTCCCAAGATTCTCCTCAAGTTCATAAATTCAAGTTCTATTTCAAGCATATGGTTTTATAACGTTTTAACCCAATTTTATAAAATTATCTATGATATGTCTATGGGTCAATTCCTCTCATACTCCAAAGCATGTTTTGAGATTTATGGGCAAATCTTTTGCACAATTTGATTATAAATACATTATTTCAAGTTATTATAAATTATGCCCTACTATGCAAATTTTATGAAAAGTTAAGTTTATAATTCACAATTTCAAGTATGATGAGATATCTAGCATGACTGAAAGTTTATAAATTTCCTATGTATGAATCCATTATTTTAACATATGAAGTCTATTTCAAGAATGCATGATTTTATGATTTGGGCAAGCGCACTCCAGTTAAGTAAATTTTCATTATTTATCCAAGACTAATAAGATCAACATATCATATATTTTGGAGTCAAGACTCCCCATGTTCAAATTTCATACTATGCATGTATGATTTCATCTTCGTTGAAAAGTGATAGGAGCACTATGCATGTTTTTGGGAGTAGTATATAGAACTGAGTAGGCTTGGGTTTCCAAGGTTCCCCGGTCTAAGAACTATGTGCCAATGTAGGTATATATACATATTAGGACCTCTCAAGAGAGTTTTCCCTTTCCCCCAAGGGGTCTCAGCTTGATATCGATATCATGGTATCGTCCTTACTCCTGACAAGATTTAAGACGGCTCTACCCTCTTGAGTGTGATAGTTGGGGCATCATGTAAGCTCTATCATGATGGTGTTAGTTATGAGGAGTCTCCCATTGTTCCTCATGATTTCAGTTAATCATGTTTATGACTTATGATATTATGTATTATGGCAGGTTTGACCCAATGATCAATTTATGCGCTTTTACTTGTGATTTCAGCTATGAAAAGTCATATGATTTATATTGTTAACCTTGGGTCATTATGTTCAAATATGATACTCAACTTATGACTATGTGTGTCTCAGATAAAGTTTTAAGCATGTAGTCATTACGCTCACGATATAATGATTTATATTTATATGCATGATTTTAGTTCACAATTACTCATCACATTTTATTTACCTTACATACTCATTACATTCAAAGTACCGACTGTATTCTCTCTGCTGTATCATTTCATGACACAGGTTCAAGCAATCAGACTCAATTTCACTATTAGTCCAGCTCCCCCGTAGTCCAGCCCAATTCTCGTTGCCGGTGATTCCTCATCTTTCGTGTACATTTAGTCTAGTTGTTTGACTATTCTATTTCCATTATAGACTTTTGCGAGCTAGTTGGGGGTGTTTTCCCATCAGCTCACAGACAGTTTAGAGGCTTATCAGACATTATGTAGACTTTCAGCTTTATGGAGTGTTGACTCCATTTGTGATTGTTGTTATACGATATGTCATTCAGAATTTTTCTTATTCATGTTAAAGTTATCAGTTTCCACTTTCATGTATGCTCTTTAGTTGCTATGTCCATGTCGTGGGTTGACTTGTAGCTATTTGTGGTTCTAGGTCCCATGTCTCTGTCCGGGGTCCCAGTCGGATCGTGACATTTTGTTTTGTTTCCTCCAATTTTTGTTTTCGGTACTTTTTCGGTGGATAGTCCCTTAGAAATAGTAGAGGGTCTAGTTTTTATTTATTTTTTATATTTACTTTTTTGATGTTTTATATTTTATTTGGATTCTCCCGATTTTTGTTTTCGGTACTTTTCTGGTGGTTAGTCCCTTAGAACCGAGTAGAGGATGTATTTTTTTAATTCCTTTTTTAATTTTAGTCACTGAGTCATGACTTTTCACGATGATGGATGGATAACGACCATCTTAAGGAAAAATTAGTCATTAAGAGAAAGAACTTGAGACCTTACAAATGCTAGGTGCTTCACTCAGGTATCATTGAGACTTTGAAAAATTGACTCAAAAATGAATGAAAAAGGTAGAAACACTTATTCTTTTGGAACTTGACTCTAGTACATAAAAAATTGGGCTTAATTATGTTATGTGATCACTATGTATATATGTGTTTATGTCATCTGGATTGCCATTTTTGAGCCATTTGTGCCATTGTGTGATCGAGATATGTTTTAATATACTCCATACTTGCATTTGATGTATAGAACATGCTAGGTTTGTGTACAAAACAAAATGAGGATGTTGAATCTAGGAAATGATATAAGCATATTTTTGGTAGCCTATTCATATCCAATTTTTACCGACCTTGATGTGATTGTCCTAGTTAGCCATTTTGACCCTTACATATTCTTTTGATAGCCTATTACATGCTTAATCCCTTTTGTTCTATTAATTTTTATTTGATCCAAATGACTCCTAGAGCACTTTAATGAAATGTTTTGCATAAAGGAGCATAATTGGAGAAGTGAAGGCAAAGGATAAAAAGTGTGAAAATTATACGAAATTAAAAGGGTGAGATTTTTTAAAAAAGGAGGGCGATGTTATTGGTAAAATAAAAACAAGAAAGAACTTTGAAAAAGTGATGACAAGAAAAAATTTGTGAATGAGGTTAAGGTTAAAAAAAACCCCACTAGTCACCTAAGTTGTGATTGAAAAATAAAAGAAGGTATAAGGAAAAAAATAGGAGATTAGAGAATGTGCTTAAAACTAAAGTGTTGTGAAGTATTAAAGTGCTCAGAAAGCTTAGTCACTATCTTTGCCAAATACTTCCTACACTGCCCTTAGCCTACATTACAACAATCTTAAGTCCTAATTGATCCTTCATTCGATGTTCTATATTAGTGGAGTAATTACACTAAGGGCAAGCCTATGGGTCGTCTTTTGCATGCATGTTGAGTTCTTTGGAAGAGTGAGTGAAATTATTTATTTATGCCCAAATTAATATTATTATATATCTCGTGTGTGAAAGGAAAACTCCCCAAATAGTGAGGGGCACAATGGTAAGACTTTGGTATATCTTGATTTATAAATTTCATATGATTTAGTTGGCCCAAATATCTTGTTGAGTTAGTTCTAAAAGTTAAGTGATTTCAAATATTGTCATTTTAATGTTTATCCTATATCCATGTTAGTTAATTGTTTGAACTTTATTGCTTTGTCTAAGTATAAGTAGACCTATTCGTAGGGTGAATTTTGTGGTTGAATTTAAGAAGGGAAGTAGTAGATTGTTCGAGGACGAACAATAGTTTAAGTGTGGGGTGGTGATGAAGGGCGTATTAACGTATTTCATAGCCTATTTTTCCCATACTTTACTATGTTTAGAAAACAAATTGTGTGGGTTTTCTATACGTTTTATGATATATTTGTGAAAAATATCTAACACACATGATTAGATGTTTTCAGATATAAAAGTGATGAATTTGGGCATAATTGTGGCTTAAAATTGCAAGAATGACAAAACTGAATTGAAGAAACGAGTATATAGAAGTTGACATTGTGCAGGCACTCCTGTGCTATGGCCTGCGTGATGCGAGGCAAGGATGGTGCAAGGAGTATGTAATACTCCGGGAAGGCCTAAGAATAGACCCAGGAGTTTAATTTGAAAAATGCAGAAAACTGGCAAAAACATCATAGAATGGGCGACTCAATGACTTGTGGTTGGATACCACGAGTCATCGAAAGCAGTCGTGGTATGGGGGTTCAGGGAAGCAGTGGTGGCAACGGACGGTGTAATTACTCATTGTCAGGAACAACGAGTCATTGTTACCGGTCGTAGGAAGGGCTGAACTTAGGATGATGGGGAAACAACGGGGCATCCCACGATTCGTGGTGAGAAGCTATGACCCGTTGTTTCTAGTCATTTCTTGTGGGTTGAGAATTACAGTGCATACAACGGATTGAGACCATGACTCGGTGGAACCCACCATGAGTCGTGGTGAGGCTCGTGGTAAGGGAAGTATGATTTGTCAAGGAGTTGATGAAGATTGATCCAATGATCCGTTGATTCAAGCAACGACTCATGCTGAAGAGTCATGGGAAGAACCTAAGGTTTTTCGTGAGGTAGTGGACCCAACAACTCGATACCATGAGTCGTGTATCACGCAACAACCTGGTGGATCGATTGCTGGTCCGTCCGGAGTAGTTTTTAGGAGAAATTTTATCAAGGGCAATTTCGACTTTCCGATGCTTTAAGACCCTAAACTATGTCGTTTTGTGTTTTTCTGAGTGTGATAAGATCGGTTAAGTCCTAATGCATTCCCTTTCCCATGTAAGAGCTTTTAGAGAGGTTTTAGGGAGATTCAAGGTCTTCTTCTCCAAAATACCATTAATTTCTTTGTGGGTATTAAAGGAACATTGAAATCAGTCCATTCCCAGGTATGTAGGGTTTTAGAATGGGTGAAATCCTTTCACACCCATGCCCAATTTCGATTTAAATCATGAATTCTCCTATTCAAATTCTATGGGGTTTTACCCAAATGCATGAAACTGTAATTTCTCTTTATGGATATGATTTCATTGTGTTTTAATTATTGAATTATGAATGGTGGGCAAATTTCATATTATTTTCTTTAAAATCGTGTTTCAATCTTTTTAAATCTAAAATGTCCATTGATGAGGGTTCATGAAAGTTATGATTTATGATGAATATTCAATATTTTGAGATTTATTTATGATGAAAAAACATGAATTCAAGTTACCCATGTTTATGAGCATATTTTGAAAGAAGTGAGTATGTTGAAGTATTCGGCAATGCCCACAAGTTGAAGAATGATTTACGATGTATGAAACTAATTACATGATTTATCAATTTATGTGTCGGCTGATAAAAAAGGCCTTGATTCTTGGATAAAAATATTTTAAAGGGGATCAATGATGATAAATGTTATCTTTTAGACAATGAATCTTAATGCATGATGTTATTGATTTACGTAAGAGCCTATATGCATGTTTTTGGGAGCCATGTCTAGCACCGAGCAGCCCGGCGTTCAAAGAACTATGTCAGTGTCTCATAACCACGTGCCACCGTGTGTTTCTAATGATATATTGTATTTATAATGATACCCTCAAATATGATATCACGCCTAATGCAGGACCCTCGCCTGGCAAGCCCGGGTTGGCTTTGCCCACTTGAGTGAGATAGTTGTGGCATCATGAAAGGCTCTACCATGATGGTGTCGGTTATGACGAGTCCTCCCATTGTTCCGCATGTTTTATGCATTGTTATGTTTATGTTATTGGCTCATGTTATGTTTTGATAAAGTTTACTTACGATTATGATTATGAACGCTTTATGAATGACTTGAAAGCCTTGAGCCTTATGTTTTCTTACGAAGTTTATGATAAAAGCATGATGTCCTTCTCCTATGTTTATTTATGAGTTTATTTTAATTTTAACGTTTGTTTTAATTACCTTGCATACTCGGTACATTTCACGTACTGACCATATACTTTCTATGCTGTATCATTTCATGATACAGGGTTCGGATCTCCGGCTCATCGTCATCCTTAGTCCATCTCAGCTTACGCTCTCAGATTATTGGTGAGTCCTCATGTTCCGAGGACCGTTTGATAGACTTTAATGTTATCTTGTGCTTTAATATTGTTCCGGTTAGTTGGGGATGTTGTCCCATCAACCCATCATACGTAGTAGAGGCTTTCAGACAATATGTAGTACTCAGCTTATGTTTATGCCTAGTATTTTCTGTCGTTATTCTACGGTTACGTTTCTTCTATGTTTTATGTTTAACATTCTTCTTATTTAAATGAGATTAGTTCTATGTTTGTGCAATGGGTCGACTTGGGGTCTCTTGGGGTCCCTTGTCCCGTGTCCACGGTCCGAGTGTACGTTTGGGTCGTGATAAACTTGGTATCAGAGCCATAGGTTTGGAGTGTCCTAGGGTGTATGAAAGCCGTGTAAGTAGAGTCTTTTTCATGGGTGCGAAGCACGCCACACCTTTGACGAAGAGGCTACTAGACATTTAGGAAATTCCCTTCTTTCATGTTCTATGTCGTGTGATGAAAAGTCTCTCCATCCTTCTAATTCGTGCGATTCGCGATTCCAGAATTATGACTCCTAGAAGAATGAATGGAAGGAGGAATGGAAATGATGAAGGCCACGGGGTGGCAATGGCCATGGGCATCAGCAGGCCCCTCCTGTTCAGGAGCCCCAGGCACCAGAGCTAGCTGCCCACGCTAAGTTTTGGGTGGATATTCAAATGTTGGCGCAGGCCTTGACTGCTTAGATCAACCAGTAAGTTGTTGCGCATGTCCCATAAAATGGCATTGTAGCAGCGGCTCGGATTAGCGACTTCTTGAGGATGAACCCTCCTGAGTTCATGGGATCAAAGGTTGACGAAGATCAACATGAGTTCATTGAAGGGATCTTGAAAGTCACTCTGTCTATGGGGGTGATTTATGGGGAATGTGTTGACTTGGCCTCTCATCAACTAAAAGAGGTCGCTCATATTTGGTACAAGCAATGGAAGGACGATAGGGCGATGGGAGCGGGCCTTATCAGCTAGGATGAGTTTCACATTGCTTTTCTCGACAGGTTTTTCACTCGGGAGATGAGGGAGTTGAAAGCACCGGAGTTTTTGAACCTCAAGCAGGGAAAGATGACAGTGTTGGAGTATTCTCTTGAGTTCACTCATTTGTCAATGTAAGCCCCAGAGTTAGTGATGGATCTGAGGGCGCGGGTGAGTCGATTCGTTCATGGTGTGGTTGGTTATTTAGAAAAGGATTGCAGGACTGCCATGCTCCATCAGGATATGGATTTTCCTATCATAGTGTTGTACGCCTAGAAGATGGAGGTGGCTCATGCGAGGGAGAGGAGACAAAGACGGCTCGGACGGATAGCCGTGGGTTTTCACATCAAAGGTCTGACGGTGGCTACCGTCCACGGTTTCAGCAGAGATCACTATCACCAGAAGCATCATCAGCTAGTGTTCCATCTCGACCTTGGAGTTATCAAAGGAGCAGGGCTTCAAGGTCGAGAGATCAGAGGGGCACCTAGTTTAAATGTACCTCTCCAGCCTACGAGAAGTGCGGCAAGAGTCATGCCGGGGAGTGCCTGCTCGGTTCATATGTTAGCTATGGGTGTGGCAGATCTGGGCACATACGCCGAGCGTGCCCATATTCTAGACAAGGTGATGATAGGGGTCGTGCACAGACCACCAGGATAGCAGAAGCTCTAGCTCATTCCGCCCACACGGAGCATCGACTAGTAGGGGTGGCGGACAGCGCCAAAATCAATTATATGCCCTTACCTCGGGCCAGGAGCAGGAGGCTTCGCTAGACTTGGTCACCGGTATGTTGCGTGTATTTCATATTGATGTTTATTCCTTGCTAGAACCGAGAGCTACCTTGAATTTCATGATTCCTTACATTGCTACTAGCCTTGGAGTTAGTCCCGAGACCTTGTCAAAACCGTTTTCAGTTTCGACCCCTGTTGGTGAATCAGTCATAGCTAGACGAGTATATAGAGAATGCCTGATCACTGTGATGCATAAGGCTACCTCCCCATACCTTGTAGATTTAGTCATGACTGACTTTGACGTTATTCTTGGAATGGACTGGTTGTTTGCATCTTATGCTTTGATTAATTGTAGGACCCGTACGGTGGAATTTCGTTTTCCAGGTGAGTTAGTGTTGGAGTGGGAGGGTAGTTCGGTGGTACCAGCAGGTTGATTTATTTCCTATCTTAAGGCCAGGAAGATGATTTCTAAGGGATGCATGTATCATCTAGTTAGGTTTAAGGATGTTGAGTCCGAGACCCCGACTATTCAATCAGTTCTAGTGGTATGTGAGTATCTGGATGTTTTTCCCAATGAATTGCCAGGTGTTCCTCCTAAGAGGGAAATTGATTTCGGTATTAATCTATTACCCGATACGCAGACTATCTCCATTCCTCCCTCCTGGATGTCTTCCGCTGAGATAAAGGAATTAAAAGAACAGTTTAAGGACTTTTTGGATAAGGGTTTCATTAGACTGAGCAAGTCCCCATGGGGTGCACCGATTCTCTTCGTCCAAAAGAAGGATGAGTCCCTTCGGATGTGTATTGATTATCGACAACTTAATAAGGTCACCGTCAAGAACATGTACCCCTTGCCCAGGATTGATGATTTATTTGACCATCTCCAGGGTGCCAGGTGTTTCTCGAAGATAGATCTCCGATACTGATATCACCAGCTGAGAGTTTGGGACTGTGATATTCCAAATACAGCCTTCAAAACCCGGTATGGCCACTATGGATTTGTACTTACATCTTTTTGACTAACCAATGCTCCTGCAGCTTTTATGGACCTGATGAACATGGTGTTCAAGCAATATCTAGATATGTTTGTGATCATGTTCATCAATGACATTCTTATATACTACCAGAGCGAGGAGGAGCCTGCCACTCATTTGAGAATAGTGCTGCAAACCCTCAAGGATCGTCAGCTGTATGCAATGTTTAGAAAGTGTGAATTTTTGCTAAACTCGGTGGCATTTCTGGGTAACGTGGTATCAAGCGAAGGAATAAGACTAGATTCCTAGAAGATCGAGGCGGTGAAGAATTGTCCTAGACCAGTGAATCCTTCATAAATTCATAGTTTATTGGGCTTAGCAGGATACTACCAAAGGTTTGTCGAGGGCTTTTCTTTAATTGCAGCCCCATTGACCAGGTTGACTCAGAAAAAGTTTAATTTCCAATGGTCGGAAGCTTGTGAGAAAATCTTCCAAGTGTTGAAGACCCGACTCACTTCAGCAACAGTGTTGACTCTACCCGAGGGTACTAATGGCTTTGTAGTGTATTGTGATGCTTCAAGGGTCAGATTAGGATGTGTGGTGATGCATCATTGGAAGGTAATAGCATATGCCTCGAGATAGCTGAAAGTTGATGAAAAGAATTACCCGACCCATGATCTTGAGTTGGTCGCGGTGGTATTTGCATTCAATATATGGCGGCATTACATGTATGGGGTCCACATGGATGTATTCGTGGATCACAAGATCTTGCAATATGTGTTCACACAGAAAGACCTAAATCTTCGACTAAAGGGTTGGTTGGAGTTGCTAGAGGACTATGACATGAGTGTCCTCTACCACCGGGGCAAGACTAATGCAGTTGCGGATGCGCTTAGTAGCCTCTCTATGGAGAGTGTGTCCCATGTGGATGAGGGAAAGAAGGAGTTGGT
Organism: Datura stramonium; assembly: GCA_018107945.1. Taxonomy (NCBI): domain Eukaryota; kingdom Viridiplantae; phylum Streptophyta; class Magnoliopsida; order Solanales; family Solanaceae; genus Datura; species Datura stramonium. Next base: position 211,541 of record JACEIK010001417.1, read on the forward strand.
GAGAGATGTCCACCAACTTGCAAGGTTGGGGGTTAGATTGGTCGACTCGATCAATGGAGGCATTGTTGTGTAGAATGGGGCAGAATCATCCTTGGTGGTGGATTTCAAGTCTAAGAATGATGAGGATCCAATTTTGAGATAGCTGAAGGAGGCGGTGCGAAGTCAGAAAGTTGAGGTTCTCTCCCAAGGGGGAGATGGTGTTCTATGATACCAGGGTCGACTATGTGTTCCGGACGTTGATAATTTTAGGGTTCGGATATTGCATGAGGCACATGGTACTAGATATTCCATCCATCCAGGATCCACAAAGATGTATCGGGACTTGTGGGAAATCTATTTGTGGGATGGTATGAAGAAGGATATTGTGGAGTTTGTAGCCAAGTGTCCAAACTGTCAGCAAGTGAAGGTCGAACATCAAAGGCCAGGAGGTGTACTTCAGGATATCAGCATCCCCACTTGGAAGTGGGAAAAAGTTAGCATGGATTTCATTATAGGAATACCCTATACTCGCCGGCAATACGACTCCATTTGGGTGGTGGTCGACAGGTTAACTAAGGCTGCACACTTCGTACCGGTCAAAACCATGGATTCAGCGGATGATTATGCTAAATTTTATATCGGGGAGTGGGTTTTTACTCCATGGGGTGCCCTTGTTTATTACTTCAGACCGAGGTACTCAGTTTACCTCTAAATTCTAGCGTTCTTTTCAAAAGGGACTTGGGACTCAAGTTAAGCTCAGTACAGCCTTCCATCCGCAAACAGATGGCCAGGAAGAACAAACCATTCGGAATCTCGAGGATATGTTGAGGGCATGTGTTATGGATTTCAAAGGTAGTTGGGACGATCATTTTCCCTTAAGCGAGTTTGCTTATAATAACAGCTACCACTCCAGTATCCAAATGGCACCGTTAGAGGCTCTTTACGGGCGAAGGTGTAGATCTCCCATCAGATGGTTTGAGGTAGGGAAGCAGCTATGATAGGGCCTAATTCAGTTACGAGGTAATGGTGAAGGTTCAGTTGATAAGGGACCGGTTGAAAACCGCTCAGAGTCGTCAGAAATCATATGCCGATGTGATGAGAAGAGATTTGAAGTTTTAGGTGGACGATTGGGTATTTCTAAAGGTATCTCCCATGAAGGGAGTCATGCGGTTTTGGAAGAAGGGGAAACTCAGTCCCCGATATGTGGGTCCTTACTGGGTTATAAGGAAAGTTGGTAAGGTGGCGTATGAATTGGACTTGCCTTCAGAGTTAGCTTTAGTTCATCCCGTGTTTCATGTATCGCTCTTGAAAAAGTGCTTGGGTGATCCAGCTTTAGTAGTCCCGGTAGACAGCGTTGGTGTAAAAGATAGCCTCAGCTATGAATAAATTCTAGTGAAAATCTTAGATCGTCAAGTCTGTACACTAAGGAACCAAGAAGTATCTTCAATTAAAGTATTGTGGAGAAATCAGCATGTTTAGGGAGCTATGTAGGAAGCCGAAGCGGATATGATGGCTAGATACCCACATTTGTTCTCTACCGGCTCAGTTCTGACTTGAGGTATAAGTTTTTTCCCTATGAATCTATCTAGTTTTCATGTTCAGTTCATGTGTACAAGTTTCATTTATGTGTATGAATTTGTATGTGAAATATGAGATCAGTTTAGCTATGTGGTTTTATTCAGAGATAGTCATTCCGTGAAAATTTTGGTTAAAATGATCAGTATATAGTCATTCGTGAAAATTTTGCTAAAATGATCTAAGATATTAATACGTATAAATTGTATGTTTCTGCTTGCTGCTTTCTTCCTACATTCGAGGATGAATATTTCCAAGGGAGAGATATTTTAATACCCCAGTAAGGCCTAAGAATAGACCCGGGAGTTGAATTTGAAAAATCTAGGAAACTGCAAAAATATCACAAACGAAGCTTACCTAACACCATGGTTGATACCACGAGCCTTTAGCGCCATGGTAAGGGCGTTCGTAAAGGTGGTGTCAACGAAAGTTTAACAACTAGTTGCCGTAGCAACGAGCAGCTGTTACCGGTCGTAGGAAGAGCCGAACTTAGGATGATGCGGAAACAACGGCATCCCATGACTTCGGGTGAGGTAAGATACTGTATTTTTTTTCAGTAATACTGTAGTTGAGAATTACAGTATAATGGATTGAGACCATGACTTCATCCCACCACGAGTCGTGGTGAGTCTCATGGTAAAAGAAGTCGATTGGTCAAGGAGTTGATGACTAAGGACTAAACGACCAAACATTGAATCTACTACCATCCCGACGATTCATGGAAGAAACTCCGAGGTTTTTCATGAGGCAGTGGACCCACGACTTGATACCACGAGTCGTGAGAATGCAACCACCCTTTTGATCGGCTGCTATCCGTCCGAGCAGTTTTCAGAGAAACATTAAGGGAAATATCAATTTTCTCCATATGCTTTGAGACCCTAAACTACTGCTTTGTGTTTTTCTGAGGTGATAAGAGGTTAAGTCCCTAACGGGATGCCCATTCCCATGTAAGAGCTTTTATAGAGGTTTTAGGGAGATTCAAGGTCTTTTCTCCAAAATTCCCTTTTCAATTTCTTTGGGTATTCAAGTGAACATTGAAATCAGTCCATTCCCGGTATAGGGCTTTAGAACGGGTAATCCTTTCCCAACCATGCCCAATTTCGATTTAAATCATGAATTATCCTATTTAAATTCTATGGGGTTTTACCAAAGGCATGAAATGTGATTTCTCTTTATGGATATGGATTTCATTGAGTTTTAATTATTGAATTATGAATGATGGGCGTATTTCATATAATTTTCTTTAAAATCATGTTTCAATCTTTTTAAATCTAAGATGCCCATTGATGAAGGTTCATGAAAGTTATGATTTATGATGAATATTCAATATTTTGAGATTTATTTGCGATGGAAAAGAATTCACATTTCCTATGTTTATGAGCATATATTTTGAAAGAAGTAAGTATGTTGGAAGTATTGGGCAATGCCTGTTGCTATGATTGATTTACGATGCATGAAATGAATTGCATGATTTATCAATTAATAATGTCGCAAAGGGACTTGATTCTTGGCTAAGCATGTTTTAAAGGGGATCAATGATGACAAATGCTTACCTTTTAGCCAATGCATGATCTTATGATTTGATGTATGAGCCTATATGCATGTTTTTGGGAGTCGTGTCTAGCACCGAGCAGCCCGACATTCAAAGGACTATGCCAGTGTCTCATAACCACGTGCCACCATGGGTTTCTAATGATATATTGTATTGATAATGATCCCTAAAATGTGTGATATTACGCCACGACGATCTCGCCCGGCAAGCCAGTGGTCGCCCGCCACTTGAGTGAGAGATAGTTCCATTGTTCCGCATGTCTTATGAATTTTTATGTTTATGTTATTGTCTCAAGTTATGTTTTGATAAATTGCATTTATATTACATTATGAACGCTTATGAAGGATTTGAAAGCCTTGAGCCTTATGTTTTCTTATGAAGCTTATGAAAAAAGCATGATGTCCTTCTCCTATGTTTAGTTTATGAGTTTATTTTACTTTTTAACGTCTCGTTTACTTATTTACATACAAGGTCCTATATCGTGCTCATCCTCATCCTTAGTCCATCTCAAATTTATGCTCAGATTATTGGTGAATCATATTCCGAGGACCGTTGATAGACTTTATGTTATCTTGTGTTTCAAAGATTGTTTGGGTTAGTTGGGGATGTTGTCCCATCAACCTATCATATGTAGTAGAGTCTTTCAAACAATATGTAGTACTCAACTTATATGTACTCCTAGTATTTTCTTGCGTTATGCTATGTTATGTTTCTATAGTTTTATGTTTAACATTCCGCTTATTTAAGTGAGATTAGTTGTGTGTTTGTGCTTATGGGTCGATTTTGGTCTTTCCTGTGTTCCTCTTTCCTCGTGTCCACTGTCCTGTGTGTGTAATGTCAATGGATAGAGTAGTGCGCCATGCAAGAAACATAGTGCTATGGGTGCCGCAAGGCACATGCAAGTTTGGGCAGCCAGAAAAGTCAACTCCCAATTTACCAGAACGAAAGATGAAAAACCCTATTTCAATCCAACAAGGAATAACAAAGTCTTAGTTTTCTATTATAAATATCCTTTATTTATGTCTTGTGTGTTATATAGATTGTAAGTCAACAACTAGTAGTTTATAATTCATAGAGCGTACAATTCGTACTTTGAGAATTTGTGTAATAGTTTAATTGACAATTGTTGGAATTTCATCAAGTTCTTGTGATTCAATATAGTTTTGGAGATTTTCTACTCAATAAAATGTTCTTGTAAGTATTTCATTATGAATTCTTCTACATCTTTTATTTGGTTTCATAAACAAGGAGCGGCTAACCCTAGGCTAGGATTGTGGGAACCATAATGGATTAACGAATGTAGGCATAATAAAATAGTGACTCTTGAATGCGAATGGTGAATTGTTATTCTCTTTGTTTTAGTTAAGTTTTAGCAAAGCTTGCAAACATTGAAATGTTCCCATATCTTCAAGTTGCTCGACCAAGGAGGTTGAAATTAGGAAAAGAGAATAACGATGGCAATTTGAGGTTAATAACTCTCATCTAATTAACTTGAGCTCTAACCGAGGATAGTTAAAGTCCTTGCAGTTAAAATATACATACTTTTGAGATCGAGCGGAGATGGGTGGAAATCATTTATTGTCTATTTTCGTTAACGCATACACTTTGAGACGATGGGGAGATAAGTGTAGTTCTTAAGTCGAGAAACATTAGATGTACTAAATGTAAGTCTTACACAAAATTCACTAGGATAGACTGTGAGGCAAAGACTACTAAGTTATGAAATCATGGGGAATACAATTCTAGCTTAGCTTCATCAATTGATACAAACTCAATTATTCTTATAATTATTTTCTTTATTTGAAACCCCTTCCGAAATATTGATTACAAGTTTATTATTTTCATCATTGGCACATTGTTTCCTATTACTTGTGGGATTGACCTCAACCTTTGTTGCTACCATATTTGATAGTGATCGCGATACTTCAAATTGCAAGGTGTAATTTGGGCACGGTCAAATTTCTCATAAACTCTTATATTTGCTCGAAGAGGGATTACTTGTTCTGACCAAAAGTTGCACGTTATTGGAGCTTATGGCTGGAGGCCTTTCAACCCAATAAGCTCTATATAGTAAAGTCTTCTACATCTTATGTAGGTTGTGGTACATGAGAGTAATGGGTATTTCCATTGTATTTGATCACCAATGACAGAAATCAAGAACTGAACATCTATTAGTGCCGACTGGAGACACAAACCGTCTCATCCTTCCATAAAAACTGTGGCTAATTTTGTTTGAAATACTGTTACATGTCCAAAGATGTTCGTACGTTGGTAAAAGTGTTCCATCGCCCACACCTGTAATAAAAGGTTGCAACCTTGCCTATCTTACGTTTTCCCAAAACTCAAAGTATTTCTGCTAAAATCATGGGAACCAGGGTGAGTTCTGTACCATCAACTCCTTCAAAGATTGCTCAGGCGACAGAACATACTGCAAGGCCACCTTCCCGTGTTCGTGGAAAACACCAAAATTCCGAATAAGGCCACAAAGAAACTTAGACGTCTAATTTCCCAATGAGCGAAAGTGCAAGAGAATTCTTCTTTTGAGCAACTTGTGACCGTCTCGACGACCTTACCTCTCATATAAATAATCCAAAGAAACCCAATTGTTCTTGAAGCATCAAAGTTCGTTAGTATTTTTCACCCCTAGGTAGCGAATAAATTTCTTTCCGTATTGAGTCGTGGGATAATCTGACCTCTTCCTTGGAACTTCAAATTGGTAAAATAATGGATTTCCTCTAATGTAGGTGTGAGTTCAAAGTCCTTGAATTTGAAGACAACCCGATCCGATCCTAAAATTGAAGTGGTATCCTAATCACATGCTTGACGGGGGAGATCTTAAATAGTGAAATGAGGAACCCCAACCTACTTTCAATTACTAGTTTCTTACAAGTTTCGCTCAGAGACTAAATTTTACCACCACATATCTTCATCTTGTGTGGAATACCCTCAACCATCTTAATTTTGGGGATCTAAATCCATCCTACAATACAAATTCAATAAATAAACACATAATTTCCAAATTTGATATTTCATACGATGGATTGGATCCATCTATCATTATCACGTTGCACAAAATATGCTTGGTAATCATTTGATTATGAAACCTGTCGATAAAATTAGGCGGCTATCCTAATTGGGTAGTCGATACCAAGGATCAACACACCTAATGTCACGACCCGAACATAAGCCCGGTCGAGACATTATGGGACAAAGAACTCGAGAGGTTCCAAGTCGACCTACGACATGAACATAATATCTAACTCATTCAATATAACGGAAGATCAAATATAAATAACATAACAAAAGTCTAAACATAACATAACATCTTAGTACATATACGCTAAAGCTTAATATAAACTATGTTCGAAAAGTCTCTACATCGATGAGTTGATGGGACAAGACCCCAACTTACTCACTATAGTCTGAAAAACTGAAAAGAAAAAATATTAACCGATAAGAAGGGCCCTCTCAAGATGAGGACTCACCAACTGAGACTCAGGTAAAGTGCTAATTCTAAGTCCGACTAATGAGGACCAGCCCACATTGAGCCTATATCATAAAATGATACAACATAGAGTATGCATTCATTACTTGGAATATAATAGTAAAAGGCAAACGGACAGCTAAAATATATAATAGTTCATAAGAGTAGGACAACATGATCATAACATAAATATCATAATGTAAACATAAGGGCTCAAGGTTTTCAAAACATTTGTAAATCAATCATATTCATAATCAAAAGAAAAACGACGTGGGTGGGATTAGCAGCTTATTTTCTTCAATGGTAGGAAATTAAAAGCATTATTGACATGATTTGAGCTAAAGTGCATAAATATAATCAGTGTATAAATCATGAGGAACAACGGGAGATTCTTTTAAATCACATACCCCATATGAGCACATGGAGCCCGACTCAGAAACCCCACTAAAGAGGGTGTTCATACCTTCTAAGGTGAACTATGAAGAGGCATGATATCACTCATGAAAGGCCCATTCGGGAAAAAAAGGGATGAAGCCTCAAGGAGGTCCCATCGTGCTAGTTGGCACGTAGTTTGAGACTCGGGGTATGCTTTGACCCTGGTCTACTGCAATAAATACTACTCCAAATCATGTATAGTGCTCATATAATATTAGAAATATACAGTGAGATTCATGGGATAGTTAAATCATAATAATCATAACTATGCTTGAAACATGTGAATTCAGCTACGAAATGAGGCCTCCGGAAGCCGGCCATACCATAGATCCATAACTCATGAAATCCTTGTATACTTGTAAAACATGTATATACTTGATATTTAATAAATCCATGATGAGTATTTGAGATAAACTTACATCATAAGGAAGTGAATCCTAATTGGGCTAATTTAGATCAAGGTTATAATGAAATCATAACTTTAACTCTCAGTAAAAACATGAATGAGTGACCATAATTTAATTAAAATCTGAAACTATAATTTAATAATGAAAATAGTCTTAAATTCTACCCATAGATAATAAAACATGATTTGATACATGAAAGGGATTAACCCATCGATAGATCATAGAAAATTCAGCAAGAATTGGCATAAACCTCATTGATCATGAAAATTGTATTGTAGAGTTGAAATTCATGGAATTTTTAGAAGAGTTTAGGCATGAGAGTGGAAAGGAACTCTCATTCATAGCCCATTCCAGTAAGTTGATTTCACTCTCTTCCTTGAACACCCAAAGGTAATTGAAGAAGAATTCATGGATTTTAGCCTTTGTCACCCCTAAGAACCTTCTAGTCTTGCATGCATGAAATGGTATGGCTTAGGATAGGTTTAACTCTCCTAAAACCTTCTTAACTGAGCTTTAAAATGACATAGCTAGGGGCCTTAGAAACTTAGAAATTACGGAAAGCCATTAATAAACTCGTGAGAAAAACAGACTACTAGTCCCAACGAGGGGCCGGACGAAGCCGCGCCCTTGGCCATGACTCGTGGTCACTCTATCATTATGAACATCACAATTTTATTCTCGGGAGTCACCATAGGGGACACCACGAAACATGGTAAAGTACCCAACGAGTCGGTGATGACCCGTTAGGCATTGTCAATTTTCTTCTTCATTTATATCATCCTTGACATCTACCGACATGAAAAGTCGTGACGTTGACTATGACTCGTGGTCACATCCATGGTCACCCAAAACCACTAACAAAGTCCTAGTTTTTCCCCACGGTCACTTAACGACTGGGTTCCTGATGGGTCATTGGGCGATTCGTCCTGACCTCGGTGCAAAAATTCCCTGCAAGCTCCATTTCAACTTTCTAGTCCGATCTTAAGATTTTTGAGGTATTACAATATCTCCCCTTAGGAACATTCACTGAATGTGGAAAAACATACTAAAAAGCAAAGAAATGCAATCATCATACCCAAATACTGAAACACATGCTGAAACTGATGGAGTGACTACCCCACTGAACTACCAAGTTTAACTCAATCCCTAAACCACAAACATTCATTGATGCACAAGAACTGTCATGAGTTGAACATGAAACTGAATAGATTATTAAGAAGGAAACTTATACCTCAAGCTGAAACTGTCGAAGGAATAGATGGGGGCATTTAGCCATCATATCTACTTTAGCTTCCCACATAGCTCGCAGACTAATTTCTCATAAAACCTCAAAGCTACTTCTTCATTTCTCAACTCAAACCTAACGATCCACCATCCACCGTAACCTCCTTATAACTATGTTGTCCTTCACACCTATGCTCTCCACCAGAACAACTAGAGCTGGATCACCCAAACACTTCTTAAGAGCTATATATGAAAACTAGGGGATGGACCGAATATAATTCGAGGGCAACCGTAATTCATATTCTACCTTACAAAACCTGCCTCGCAACGTTGTACGGAAAATATAATGGGGACTGAGCTTTGGCCCTTTCCAAACCTCATCACTCCCTTCATGGGAGATAATTTCTGTAAACCCCAATCAACGACTTCAAACTCAAGCTTCCTTTCCTAACATCCGCATAGGACTTTTTGCGACGCTGGAGATGTTTTTAACCCAATCATCGACTTCAAACTCAACATCCCTCCTAACATCTACATAGGACTTTGGAGACTCTGAGAGATGTTTTTAACCCATCCCTTATAAGCTGAACTCTTCGATAGCCTAATGGATCGAATCTAGACCTATCAATGTAGCTTTACCGACCTCAAACCAACAAATAGGCGATCTACACCTTCTCCCATAGAGAGCCTCAAACGGAGCCACCTGAATGTTGGAATGATAGCTGTTGTTACACGCAAACTCAATAAGAGGCAAATGATCATCCCAACTACCCTTGAAGTCAATCACACACCCCTCAACATATCCTCGAAAGCTGAATAGTTCACCCGCCTGACCATCAATTTGCGAATGAAACACTGTGCTAAGCTTGACCTGAGTACCAAGTCCCTCTTGAAATGATCTTCAAACTCGGGGAGGTAAACCGAGTACCTCTATCTTATACGATGGACGTGGGCACTCCATGCAACCGAACTAGCCTTCCGAATGTATAATTTACAATCCTCGACTAAATAGGTAGTTTTGACTGGTAGAAAATGAGCTACTTTGGTCAACCTGTCCACAACTATCCAAAATGTAGTCATACTGTCGACGGGGGTGTGAGGAACCCAAAGGATGAAGTCCATATTAATCTCCTCCCACTTCCAAGCAGGAATACTGAAGCATCTGAAGCACATCTCCGGTCTTTGATGCTCCACTTTCACCTGTTGACAATTCAGACACTTAGCCACAAACTCCGCTATGTCCTTCTTCATTCCATTCCACCAATAGACTTCCCGTAGGTAACGGTATATCATGGTGGCACCTTGATGTATGGAATATTTGGAACCATGAGCCTCAGCAGCATCCGATCTCTCAAATCTTCAACATACGGTACACACAAATGACCCTAATACCCGAGCACACCATCTCTTCCTTTAGAAAAGACCTCTACATTCTTATTCTGAACGACTTCCTTTAACATTACCAAAATAGGATCCTTGTATTGTCTAGCTTTTACATTTGTCACCAAGGATGATTCCGATTTGTTCTCAAACAATGACACCACCATCAGTCGAGCTAGCCAAATGAACTCCCAACCTTGCGAGCCGATGCACATCCTTCACCAGCTCCTTCCTCCCCTCATCTACATGGGATACACTCTCCATAGAAAGCCTACTAAGAGCGTCTTCTACCACATTAGCCTTGCCCAAAAGGTAAAGGACACCCATGTCATAATCCTTGAGTAACTCCAACCACCTCCTTTGACGTAGAGTTAGATCCTTCTAGGTAAACACATATTGTAAGCTTTTGTGGTCTGTAAACACATCTACATGTACCCCATACAAATAGTGAACCATGAGCCCGCAAGGTACGGGCCGTACAAGTAATATAGTGGCCTCTTTTAAGAACCGAATGTCGAACCCACAGGATCGATACATGGTAAAACCTTTTCTTGAGTGTTAATTTACTATAACTTCTAATAATGAAGACAATAGCAAAGAAAAGTTTTTGTATTTTGGAAACTAGTTTTATACTAAAGTAAAATATTTAATAATTGGTTAATCTATGAATGTGAGCATGCTGAGGCTACAACGAACATGTAAAGAAACTAATTATCGATCTACATGGTTTATCTTTTTCTCCGGTTGCTAGTCGAACTTGTGCCTATGGATTAAAAAAACTCTCGTATTTAACCCAACTTAAGAATCATGAACCTTCCGACCTCCACATTTCTGTGATAAGAAGAAATTCATGTTCTAGCCATACAAAACCGATTCCACACTTGACTAATACGACTTTCGTGTATATTTCATCCCGAAGGTAAACAATTCCCAATTTTCCCAAACTAAGTAAAGATCATATCCTCTATTAATTCACAACTTTCCACTTTCAGTCTTCTCGGTGAAATCGGACTTTTTTGGATTTACATTATATTGGCCGTATATTAATGCAAGAAGAACAAGAATTAAATAGAACAACCATAGAAGAAAAGATGAAACAACCAGATAATCAACAATTACATTTCAATACAACAATTCATAACCTCAGCAAGGAGGGGAATTAGCCACTCATTGTGGATTGAACATCGTTAAATGAATGGAAATCATGCAAACAATTGAAAGAAAGAAGAAAGGGATAGAGAAAACCCTAAGAATTTTCGTCCCTACAACTCCGCCCGTAACCTACGTTCTTGCTCCACCAAGTCGAATAATTAAAAATGAACCTAAGTGTTCTATTTATACTAGGGATAATTTTTCCAGGAATAACAAGCAACGTGTCACGGAGTGCACGCGGGAGCACTGCCTCCGTGACACGGTGCGAACGCGGAGGCTTTCGAAGTTGGCCGCTTCAAAAATTGCTCCCAACGTGGCACGGCATGCAACGCGGAGCATGCCCATGTGCCATTTGCAATCGCGGACCCTCACTGAATGTCGAGGTCCTGGGAAATCAATTCCAACATGCCACTACTCGATCATGACCCTCTCTCGAATTTCTTGAATTTATATCTCCTGTGCGTAATGCATCCGCGATGGCAAGCGCGTCACGGCTCCATCGCGGAGCCCTTTGAATTCCTTGCTTCTCCACCTGCTTCCTTGCTCGTTCCTCAGTCCATCTCCGGCATTTCCTCCCAACATGTACCTTAACTCCATAAAAAGTATGTTGTTCCTGCAAAACAACGCTAATCATGTTGGTTAGTATAAAATCACACTTTCCTACAATTTACATGAGAATGCACACACATTGTTGGATAAACAAGGCAAAAGCTATGCATTTGAGTATCAATTTGGCATGTAAATATGCCCCCGATCACTTACCCCAATACTTAAAATCTTGTTCGTCCGAACAATACTCATACAATTCCCAAGGAAATTGATATCCCATCATGGCTACTTTGGCCTGACAACTGAAAGCACAGATATACTCATTATTTTCATAACAATCATCAAGAAAACATGCATAGTATCATCAAGCAATGACACGCACAAATCAAGACCTCCTAGCTCAAGAATCGACTCTCGATGTTGGCAAACCTACATGCACTAGCTGACCTAGATATCCGACACGAATTTCATTCTTTCGTCAAGCATGCGCCCTCACATCACAAGAGAATCACAAGAGAATTTCCCCTCTTTTTAGATCACATGAACTCTAAATCATTTCCTCATGCAAAAAGGCATGTACCAATTTCACTTTCCCAAAAGAATTCACATACTGCAGTGGTGACTCATAGGCTTGCTCTTAGTGTATTACTCCACTAATATAAGATCGCGTAGGACTTAACGGGTTGTAATGTAAGCTATGGAACTCGTGATATACAGGCTAACCAATAATAGCAACTAGCATCCTTAAGCGCTTCTGGGCCACATCCCATCACATTCTGGAATTATTTTCTTCCTTCCTCCTCCTTTTCTTGAAGTCTATCTTTATTTTTGTCACCTACTCCTTTAAACACACCAAAGTTAACAAAAAGATAAGTTTTACAACTTTATTTCTTTAGATCTGGCACGCATACCCTGACTCTTTTCTTTCTTTTCATCAGCTCTCTTTTCCTCTCTTTCTTTCTTTTCATCATTTACTCTTTTACACTGTGGGAAAATTATATTTTCTTGAGCGCTTAATAGCTTCGGCTTTGGTTTACGGATTCATGAAAAGTAGGGGTTAACTTGGTTCACACTCCTTTTCATAAAGAAGAAAATTTTATAAAGGCTAAAGGCTCAATGGGCTAACTAGGATTTAATCTTCAAGGTGGATATGAAAAAGGAAAACAAGAAAAACTTTGGTTAAACAAAGAAACGCCTACATCCTTTCCTACACTACACTTCCTTCATTTCGCTTCGTACACACAACAGGCAAGTTCTAGACACTTCACAATAGCATGGAATAACCAAACCTCACTATACACTCGATGCACATGCTCAACTCAAGACGACTTCACAGACTATTTAATCAGCTAATTACAAGAATTCAAAATTAGTTTCCAATCATACCTAAATCGAAGTTCTATGGCCTAAGTATCTCATGTATGTACAAAATTTGCATGCGTTCAAACGAATCATCTTTGCATAGATAAATATTATACAATACGCAACCAAGATGTCGTAGCTTACAGAGTAGCAACATGCATGTGATACAACCAACAGACACCAAAATTTAAATTAACTACTCCTATCGACTACATTTAACTTAAGACGGTCGTCATCCATCCGTCATAGGAACGGTATCACTATTTACGACTTCACTAATAGGACTTTTCGGCAAAAGAACCGAAAACAAACTCCGAGAAACCCAAAAGTAAAAATAGTTATGAAAAATTTTAAAAATATCGATAATTTCGACAAAAACTATTTACACACTGCCAACAAAGATTCACAAGACAATAATTTCACAAATAAAAATATTTCAAAACGAAAGCATACACATAAACAAGGTCAGCATTAATTCAAACACAGCATCGGACAACACGATTACATACAAGACAAGGCAAAATTCAGCACCACCTAACTACTCCTCAATTTACACTTAAAATCGAACACGTCCTCAAAGTGTTCATACAATCACAAACAGAAAGGTGGGTGGTGAAACTCCTGATCAGTCAAAGTACTCCACTTCTTGGTCAAAGCCGCCGCCTCGCCCCCATGTCTCGACCTCCACCATCGTCCTCCTCCGACTCAAGGTCGGAATCCTCGCGACGTGACCCCTCACAATGGGGACATCATCATCCACAGTTCCACAAAAGCCGGGGCCCACACGACATAGTGCTCCCTGGTTCGCCAAAAGGGTAATCTTAAGCCGAGCTGCCGCCACCATCCTCCGCTGCTGCCCATGTGAGCCAGGAGCATCGCATCCCGAATACGCTATATCAAGTCATCCCTGGCATGTCGCCGCTAATGTGAGAACTGGCCCGTGAGGTGTCGGGTGCCTTAGTTTTGGTGACATCTATGGCACGTCAGTCCATCTATGGAATGTAACTGTGGCCTCTTCCTCGACCTCTAGGCCTCAGAACGTAGCCGCAACTCCACAACTCGTACTCGTGCCCCCGATGCAACCGGGCTCTCTTCATGGCGGATATGATCACCGCCCCTACATTAATCGCCAGCCCTTTCATCGTAAGTAGCGCACCAGTATACATAATCCCGGTCACATCCGCATGTGCACCCCGAATCAAATAGAGCAAAACAATTTTTACGTATCCTCGGCTTCCTCGTTCATCCGTGGAATAGGCAAACACCGAAGGTAGCCCTCTCTTTGTGCCTGCTCCAGCGTGCCGCCGATCGGGGCTCACACAATGTGCGTCTCGATATCCGCATGGGTGGAGTGGATATTCACCACGTGAGTACGTGGCATCCGTGTTTTGCGCCCCGCATGGCATTGAGGTGGTGAGGCTCAAGTGTGACAATCTGGCTCCTTATCTTGATGGTGTGACTCCTGAGCGTCGGGTTCCAGTTGGCATAGAACTTCCGAATTAAGTGCAGATTGCACTCCTTGGGCTCGCTGTACGAAGCGCAGCTCGGGCAACAGCTAATCCGTGTACCATGGGGAACTCCCGTACAACGGGTCCCTTGCAATATGCTCCTCAGGGAAGTATTTGTTCTCCTTGTGCTTCATGTACTAATTTCTTCCTCTTCCTCAGTCACCCATCTTGTTCCATATTGGCGGCGCTGGCTGCGTGGAACCGTTGGAAGCCGCTGGGACTGGCCAAGCCCTGGGCCACCGCTTCCCTTCCGGCGCCCGATGTGGATGAGCCTGCAAGTGTACGGTTGTACAAGTAATATAGTGGCCTCTTTTTAAGAACTGGAATGTCGAACCCACGTGGACTGACTACGTGGTAAAACCTTTCGAAAGTTAATTTACTATAACTCTAATAATGAAGACAACAAAGGTAAAGAAAAGTTTTTGTATTTTGGAACTAGTTTTATACTAAAGTAAAGATTATACAATTGAGTCTGAACTATGAATGAGCATGCTGAGGCTACAACAATCATGTAAAGAAACCACCATCGATCTACATGGTTTATCTTTTCTCTCGTTGCTAGCTCCAACTTATGCCTATGGACAAATCTCTCGTATTTAACCCAACATAAGAATCATGAACCTTCCACCTACATTTCTGTGATAAGAAGAAATTCATGTTCTAGCCATACAAAACCGATTCCACACTTGACTAATACGACTTTCGTGTATATTTCTATCCCGGGCGTAATCACACCCCAATTTTCCCCAAACTAAGAAAGATCATATCCTATTAACTCACAACTTTCCAGTTTCGTGGCCTCTCGGGTGAAACTGGATTCTTTGGATCTACATTAACATTGGCGATATTAATGCTAAGAACAAGAATTAAATAGAACAACCATAGAAGAAAAGATGAAAGCAACCAGTTAATCAACAACTACATTTCAATAATTTCATAAATCATAACCTCAAAGCAGCAAATTAGCCACTCATTTGTGGATTGAACATCGTTAAAATGAATGGAAATCATGCAAAACAATTGAAAGAAAGAATAAAGGGATAGAGAAACCCTAAGAATTTTCGTCCTCACAACCGCCGTAACCCACGTTCTTGCTCCACCAAGTCGACAATTAAAATGAACCTAAGTGTTCTACTTAATACTAGGGATAATTTTTCTCGGAATAACAAGCAACGTGTCACGGAGTGTATCACGGAGCACTGCCTCCGTGACACGGTGCGAACGCGATGGGGCTTTCGAAGTTGGCCGCCCAGGTCTGCTCTAACGGCATGGCATGCAACGCTGAGCATGCCTGGTGTCACTTGCATAAACGCGGACCCTCACCGGAATGTCGAGGTCTGGGGAACACCTCAACGTGCCACGGCTTGATCGCGGACCCTCTCTAGAATTTCTTGAATTTATATCTCCTGGGCAGAATGCATCCGCGATGGCAAAGATGTCACGGCTCCATCGCGAGCCCTTGAATTCCTTGCTTCCACTGCCCCTCGCTGCTCCTTTGAGTCCATCTTCGATTTCTCCAACCATGTATCTTAACTCCATAAAAAGTATGTTTTTCCTGCAAACAACGCTAATCATGTTGGTTAGTATAAAATCACACTTCCATACAATTTACATGAGAATGCACACACGTTGTTGGATAAACAAGGCAAAAGCTATGCATTTGAGTATCAATTTGGCATATAAATATGCCCTGATCACCTACCCCACACTTAAAATCTTGTTCGTCCTCGAACAATACTCATACATCATTAAATTGATATCCTATCATGGCTACTTTGGCTCGATAATCCGAGCTACTGCTAGTACCATTATTTTCATAAATAAATCATCGTGAAAATATGCACAGTATCATCATTACAATGACACTTAATAAATCAAGACCTCCAGCTCAAGAATCGACTCTCGATGTTGGCAAACTCATAACAGCTGACCAAGATATCCGACACGAATTTCATTCTTTCGGCCAAGCATGCGCTCACATCACAAGAGAAATCACAAGAGAATTTCCCCCTCTTTTAGATCACATGAACTCTAAATCATTTCATGTAGGGGCATGTACTCACAATTTCACTCTCTCTCCCAAAAGAATTCACATGCATCGTGTTATGACCTATAGGCTTGTGCCTTTAGTGTATTACTCCACTAACAGTAAGGACGCTGTATTATAAGATCACGAGGACTTAATGGGTTGTAATGCCGCCTATGGAACTCGTATACCGGGCTAACCAATAGCAACTCAGCATCCTAAGGCTTCTTCAATACATCCCATCATGCATTCGGAATTATTTTTTTCCTCTCCTCCTCCTTTTCAAGCTCATCTTTATTTATTCACCACTCATTTAAACACACCAAAGCAAACAAAGATAAGTTTTACAACTTTATTTTTAGATCCTGCACGCATACCCTGACTCTCCTTTTTCTTCTTTCATCACTTTTCTTTACCTCTCTTTCTTTTCTTTCATCATCACCTTTACACTGTGGGAAAATTATATATTTTCTTGAGCGTAAGTTTCGGCTTATTACGACGGCGAAAAGAAGGGGTTAATCTCGGCTCAATTCTTTTCGGTTGGGAAAAGAAGAAAAAAATTTATAAAGCAAAGGCTCAAATGGGCTAACTAGATTGACCTTCAAGGTGGATATGAAAAGGATAACAAGAAAACTTTTATGGTTAAACAAAGAAACGCCTACATCCTTTTCTACACTACATCCTTCATTTCGTTTCGTACACACAACAGCAAGTTCTATACTTCACAATAGTACATGGAATAAACCAAACTTCACTATACACCCTTGATGCACATGCTCAACTCAAGACGAGACTTCACGTACTTTAATCAGCTAATTACAAGAATTCAAAATTAAGCCTCAATCACACCGAATCTAGTCTTAAGTGGCATAAGTGTCTCACATATACAAAATTTGCATGTTTCTACGAATCATCTTTTACAATATAAATATTATGTACAACACGCAACTGTGATGCCAGAGCTATAGAGTAGCAACATGCATGTGATACAACTAACACACCAAAATTTAAATTAACTACTCCTATCGACTTCATTTTTGGTGACTTGGCCATTAATCCATCCATCATAGGGAACGGCTACTATTTACTTTAATTTCGGTTCAATGGGACTCTTCTCGGCAAAAGAACGAAAACAAACTCCGAGAAACCCAAAAGTAATACACATGTAAAATTTTTAAAAATATCGATAATTTCGACAAAACTATTTACACTGGCTAATGCGATTTACAAGACACACACTACAACAAAAATATTTACAATACGAAACATACACATAAAAAAGGTCACATTAATTCAAACACAAAGAATGTAATGCAATACATGCGATTATATACAAGACAAGTGCAAAATTCAGTACTCAAACTACTCTACCTCATTACTTAAAATCGAACACTCGGCCCCTGGTTCATACAATCACAAATGAAGGTGGGTGGTGAAACTCCCCATCGGGCCAAAGTACTCCACTTCTTCGTCAGGTGCTGCTGCCTCGTCCCCCATGTCTAAATCTCCACCATCGTCCTCCTCCGACTCAACATCGGAATCCTCGCGACGTGTCTCTCGTTAGTGGGGATACCATCATCCACAGGGCTTCACAAAAGCCGGGCCCACACGATATAGTGCCCCGGCGTTTTCCAAAAGGGCACCAAGTCGAGCCACAGCTCGTCCTCCCGTTCTGGCCTCCCGCCTATGCGTAGCTGGAGATCTGCATCCCGAACATGGCTATATATCGTCATCCCGAGCATGTCACTACAATGAGAACTGCCCGAGTGGTGCCGGGTGCCTTAGTCTTGGTGACATCTATGCACGCGCTCCATCTGCGGAATGTAATCTAGGGCCTCTTCCTCGACCTCAGGCCCTCAGAACGTAGGGTCAAGAACCCACAACTCCGTACTCGTGCCCCCCGATGCAACCGGCTCTCTTCATGGCGGATATGATCACCGCCCCTACATTAATCTCCACGCCTTTCATCAGGCATACATTAGGTATACACGATCTCGGGTCACATCCGCCATGTGCACCCCTGAATCAAACAGGAGCAACAATTTTTAGCCGATCCCGGCTTCCCCGTTCATCTCGTGAATAGGGCAAAGGTTCCGATGATAGCCCTCTCTCAGCTCGCCTCCGGCTGTGCTGCCGACTGGCCCACAATGTGCGTCTGAGACCAGATAGGTGGAGTGATATTCAGCTGCCGGAGTACGTGGGCATCCGTGTTTTGCGCCCTCAAAACATGACATTTGAGGTGGCGGGGCTCAAAGGTGACAAACTGCCCCCTTATCTTGATGGTGTGACTGAGCGTCGGGTTCCAGCTTTCTGGCATAGAACTCCCTAATTATGCAGATTGCACCCTTGGGCTCGCTAAAATGAAGCGCAGCCCGGCAGCATCAATCCAGTGTACAATTCTGGGGAACTCGTGCTAACGGTCCCTTACAATATGCTCTCGGTGTGGAAGTATTTGTTCTCCTTGTGCTTCGTGTACCACTTCTTCCCTTCCTCAGTCACCATCTTGTTCCATATTGGCGGCGCGGGCCGCGTGGAACCGCTGGTGCCACTTCGGGACTGCCGCTCCCAGTCTCACCGGCCTTCCGGCGCCCGATGGGATGCGCCTTACTCCTGTCCTCGCCCGCTGCCATTGTCCCTTGTCAAATAAAACAGCATGCCCCAATGTCGCATTGCTAAACTTAGCTTCGACTAAGCTTGGGTTTGGCTCGGCCACTCCACACACTTAGTCTCCAGCCATCCTTTAGCATTTTCGCAAGATCATACTCATTTTATTATTTACAAAAACAAAAACAAGAAACCAAAAACAATAAAACAATCGAAATGCCTCGTGCATCTGGCCGGATTCGACAAGCATGACCTCTATGTACTACTCAGACTTCGTACAGCTAATCCCACATACCATCGATCACATTTCATCACATAGCACTTAGCTAAAGAAAACTGAAAAAAATAAAAAAATTTCTAACAACTCAACCTAAGCAATTCCACAATTTCTATGTGATTCGATAATTCCCCATGCAATTTCAACCAATTTGTTACCCCGAAAATTTATCGCTTCTTTAGCATAATACGTTAAGCACACACAATTTAACTCACCCAACATGCACAACCCAACCATTTATTACATTTCAACCTCAATTCAATTTCTCTCACCCACAACCCAACCCTAGCTACAATTTCACAACAAAATTCAATCAAGCATGTAATTATCGCATTCATATAATCACAACAATCCTACGAACAACAATCAACAATAACTTAAATGAATTTAAGCTCAATTTATACTTAGGCAAGGTTTACTTACCTACTTGCTCAAAATCGAAAATAAATCGATAATAATTGAGATGAAGTTAGAAAACATAATTACCATGATATGAAGAAATTGATGAAAGTTTGAACTTAGGTCCGTGCCACGTTGGGGAAGGGGGGATTTTGGGTGTTTTTCATTGGAGGGGGATGGGAAATGGGAGAATGAGGCAAATTTCGTTTTAAAAAGGGGCATTTTCGCGCGGGTCGCCCGGCGGACCCGGTGTGACCCGATGTGATTAACACGTCAACGTGTCACGGAGTGCATCGCGGAGCACTGCCTCCATGACACGGAGCCATCGCGTAGGCATTCTGGAATTTGTAAATTCCAAATTTCAAAGTAACGTGTCAAATACGGAGGGTAACGCGGAGGCCTCCTCCGTGACACCTTGTTACTCGCGCAGCATCACTATTTTGCCACTTAAAATTTTTTTTCTTACTCGTTTTTCTCCTTTGCATTCCTTTGCATTTTTCCCTCCGATGAACTCCGTATTATATCTTACAACAAGAAATCGGTTAGAATTCCAAGGTTTGAAGAACACAATATTTTTATTTTTCTATTTACACACCTATGCCATAAAAATCTTTTTTCTTTTTTTCTCTTTCTTCTTTTTTTTTCTTTTATCTATATACAATTTCCATAAACAACAATTCACGGGTTGCCTCCCGTGTAACGCCCGGCTTACCGTCCTGGCCGACGTCGTTCAAGCTCACCCGCCCTGTGGTGAAGGACATTTTCTCACGACTTCCATCCTCACTCCCTGCCGCTTACTCGGGGTTTTCATTACCTCGAGACTCAAAGCCCTGAGCAATGATCCTGGCTGCTCAAGCACATTGATGACCGAGAGTCTCCGCATACCCACTGGGACTGTGGTGGCCTTGTACACATCGAACACCTCCACCTTGTCATGTGCTCGCATAGTTAGCTGCCCCGCAGCTACATCTATTAACGCCTCGGTCGCTAAGAAATGCCAGTCCTTAAAATAAATGGGATCTCAAAGGTCTAGCACAAAATCCACGCACAACAAAATCTACCGAAGATAAGGGAACCCAATTGCACTAGCACGTCCTCCACAATACAATCTGGTCTTCCCAAGGAACGATCCGCGAGCTGCAAGATCACTGTTGTAGGTCTAGGACTCCTAGCCCCAACTTCTTGAATACCGAGGTCGGCATCAAGTTAATGCTCGCTCCCAAATCACACAACCTGCGAGCTTCGATACTTTGCCCGATTGTTATTCGAATTGTGAAGCTCCTGGGTCTTTGAGCTTGTGGGAAATCTCTGGTATCCGGGAAGTGTGCACTCTTCTGTAAGAGCCACTGTGGCATATTCGGTAAGCCTCGCTTTTGTTGGCCATTCATGTCTTTATATACTTGGCGTACTTAGGCACTCCTAAAACATCAACAAGGGGTAAGTTAATGTGTACCTCGTTTAAGCACTCCATGAATTTCTGAAACACGTCTCCTCCTTGTGCTTCTTTAATCGTTGAGGGAACGGGGTGGAGGTCTTTCTGATTCGCATCCTTGTGCTTCTCTCATCATTTTGCTCCTCTCCGCTTCTGCTGCTTCCGATCGTTGAGGTGGTCTTCGGGTTCCACCTCCTTCAACCGCAAACCACTCGTGGTCACCGTGACACCCGCTTGGGGTGGGGTCTGTGTCGCTGGAAGTCCTCCTCTAGGCCTCGGTGTTCCCGGGTCTAAAGAAACCGCCTAAAACCGATACTCCGCGCCTTGGTAGCTAGCTGATTATTCTTGACCTCGGCTGCCAATTTTGACATAGTCACCGCAAATGAGCTTGGCTACTATCAATTGCTTGAACATCTCCTCAACGCTTAAAGTATGGTGGTGGAGAGGGGCATTGTTGTTTCTATATTGTGACCGAGAAGTTCCCAGCCCTCCCCAGTTCCTCCTCTGCATACCCCGACTCGAACTCCGTCCCCGATGGTTGTTGCTACCCCAAGAGAAATTCGATGATTCTTCCAGCTTAGAGTTGTAATTGTTTCTATACTGTTGGTGATTGTCTGTGCATTAATGGCTGTAAACTTCACCGAGTCTGGATTTGCTCCACAACACTCAGCTGAGTGTTCATTACTCCCGCACACTTCACACCAAATTCAAGCAAACAAGATTTACCGGGGCTTGAGACTCATCTGCTTTCATGTTGGCCGGGCGGGTGCTTATTGAGGCAGCTATCTCGTGCGCCATAGCTGTAAACCCATCCACTTCCAAGTCTCCAGCTGCTTTCCTTGCTCCTCCTTGAAGAGTCCGGCATTCCACCCGGATTTCCTCGCGAAATACGATTAAGCAAAGAATAAAGCTCCTCGTAAGTCCGTTTCTGTAATGCTTGGTCTCGCATCGAATCCAAAGAAATTTTTGGGGGGTCTCCAAACCTCTATAAAAGTGTGCACCAGCACATCATTGACCGATGGTGATGAGACAGTCCTCAAGAATGTGCTGATTTGAATCTTCTCCTAAGCTTGGATATGCATTGCTTCTTCTTGTTTGAATATTTCCAGCTGACTCTGTCTGTTGTTTACTCAGTGAAAGTAACGGATCGTAACTGCTGCGAGACATCTATGTTATGGAAAACAGACTCTCATTTTCACACCCTTGCCCTCCCAAAAGTGAAAATGGGAACAAAGGTAAGCCTAACATAGTCCGTTGACACTCCAATGATGTAAGTGTCACTTATCTCTAAAATATTTTGAAGATGTTGTTGTGATCCGTGAGGGAGACCCGTGGAATCGCCCGCTTGTGTGCAAAAGAATTGCAATTCATGTTCTGCTGCTTCCAACTCTCCTCCCGGCTCAGTTTGCGGATGCTAGATGTGACATTACTAGCATGTGGGATTGCCACATCGCGAACCGGCCTGGTCATTTCCTCGGGGCACTCACACGTTCTCGCACAAGTGGTGGATTCTGTGGGTTGCCCATAATGGTTTGTCTAAGCAACCGCAATTTTTTTCCCTAGAGCTTCTCTCCGTTGGCGATGAAATTGTCTTTCCCTAAGGATGGATCCACCAAACCTTTGTCTCTTCCTAGTGTTCAATGTAACTTATTCGTAAAATAATGTGCCAAGCACCAAGTTGTCAAATAATAAAATACCGAAATAGCAAACTAACACTTTTAAGAAAAATTAAAATTTCACTAATTGTCTGCCCCCTGCACCAAGCGCCAAAAACTTTATGAGCCCGCAAGTGTACGCGTTGTACAAGGGCTATAGTGGCCCTTTTTAAGAACCGGAATGTCGAACCCACTCGGACTGGACTACGTGGTAAACCTGAGTGTTAATTTACTATAACTCTAATAATGAAGACAACAAAGGTAAAGAAAAGTTTTTGTATTTTGGAAACTAGTTTTATACTAAAGTAAAATATTTAATAATTGTCTCGAACTATGAAGGAGAGCATGCTGAGGCTACAAACGAACATGTAAAGAAACTAATTATCGATCTACATGGCTTATCTTTTCTCCTATTGCTAGTCGGAACTTATGCCTACGGATTAAAAACTCGTATTTAACCCAACTTAAGAATCATGAACCTTCCACCTACATTTCTGTGACAAGAAGAAATTCATGTTCTAGCCATACAAAACCGATTCCACACTTGACTAATATGACTTTCTGTGTATATTTCTATCCCGAAGGTAAACAATTCCCAATTTTCCCAAACTAAGAAAAGATCATATCCTATTAATTGACAACCTTCCAGCTTCGTTCCTCTCGGTGAAACCGACTTTTTGGATTTACATTAACATTGGCGATATTAATGCAACAAGAACAAGAATTAAATAGAACAACCATAGAAGAAAAGATGAAACAACCGCATAATCAACAATTACATTTCAATACAATACCATAACCTCAAGAAAGGGAATTAGCCACTCATTTGTGGATTGAACATCGTTAAATGAATGGAAATCATGCAAACACCAAAGAAAGAAGAAAGGGATAGAGAAACCCTAAGAATTTTTGTCCTCACAACCTGCCTCTCGTAACCCACGTTCTTGCTCCACCAAGTCGAATAATTAAAATGAACCTAAGTGTTCCATTTATATTAGGGATAATTTTTCCCGGAATAAGAGCAATCGTGTCACGGAGTGCATCGTGAGCACTGCCTCCGTGACACGGTGCGAATGCGGAGGCTTTCTGTGTTGGTCAGCAAATTGCTCTAATGTGGCACGGCATGCAACGCAGAGCATGCCTAGGGCGCGTTACCTGGCAAACACTAATCTCTCACAATGGAATGTCGAGGTCCTGGGAAATCAATTCCAACGTGCCACGGCTTGATCGCGGACCCTCTCTGAATTTCTTGAATTTATATCTCCCGGCAGAATGCATCCGCGATGGCAGCGCACACGGCTCCATCGCTGAGCCCTTGAATTCCTTGCTTCTCCACCGCCCTTGCTCGTTCCCGAGTCCATCTCTCGATTTCTCCAACATACTAACTCCATAAAAAGTATGTTTTTTCTGCAAACAACGCTAATCATATTATAGTAAAATCACACTTTCCTACAATTTACATGAGAATGTGCACACATTGTTGGATAAATAAGGCAAAAGCTATGCATTTGAGTATCAATTTGGCATATAAATATGCCCCCGATCACCTACCCCACACTTAAAATCTTGTTCGTCCTCTAACAATACTCTCACACCCCATGAAATTGATATCCCATCATGGCTACTTCTGGCTCGACAATCCGAGCTACGCAAGTTATACCGATTATTTTCATAACAAATCATCAAGAAAAACATGCATAGTATCATTGGCAATGACACTTAATAAATCAAGACCTCCTAGCTCAAGAATCGACTCTCGATGTTGGCAAACTCATGCAAATTAGCTGACCAAGATATCCGACACGAATTTCATTCTTTCGTCAAGCATGCGCCCTCACATCACAAGAGAAATCACAAGAGAATTCTCTCTTTTAGATCAAGAACTTCTAAATCATTTCATGCAGGGGCATGTACTCACAATTTCACTCTCTCTCCCAAAAGAATTCACATGCATCGTGTTATGACCCATAGGCTTGCCTCTAGTGTATTACTCCACTAATATAAGATCGCGTAGGACTTAACGGGTTGTAATGTCAGCTATGGAACTCGTATATACTGGGCTAACCAATAATAGCAACTAGCATCCTTAAGCGCTTCTTCAATACATCCCATCACATTCGAATTATTATCTTCCTTCCTCCTCCTTTTCTTGAAGTCTATCTTTATTTTTGTCACCCACTCCTTTAACACACCAGGCTAAACAAAAAGATAAGTTTTACAACTTTATTTCCTTTAGATCTGGCACGTACACTCCTGACTCTTTTTCTTTCTTTTCATCACTTTTCTTTTCCTTTCTTTTCTTTTCATCATTTCACTTTACACCGTGTGGGAAATTATATATTTTCTTGAGCACTTAAGAGCTTCGGCTTTGGTTTACGGACCATGAAAAGAAGGGGTTAACTTGGTTCACACCCTTTTTGACAAAAGAAGAAAAAAATTTATGAAGGCTAAAGGCTCAATGGGCTAACTAGATTTAATCTTTCAAGGTGGATATGAAAAGGAAAACAAGAAAACTTTTGGTTAAACAAAGAAACGCCTACCATCCTTTCCTACACTACACTTCCTTCATTTCATTTCGTACACACAACAGGCAAGTTCTCTAGACACTTCACAATAGCATGGAATAACCAAACCTCACTATACACTCGATGCACATGCTCAACTCAAGACGACTAATGTACTTTAATCGCCTAACTACAAGAATTCAAAATTAAGCCTCAATCACACCGAATCGAGTTCTATGGCATAAGTGTCTCACATATGTACAAAATTGTATGCTTTCTACGAATCATCTTTTGCAAAGATAAATATTATGTACAACACGCAACCAAGATGTCGAGCTACAGTAGTAGCAACATGCATGTGATACAACCAACACACCAAAATTTAAATTAACTACTTCCTATCGACTACATTTCTATTAAGACGGTCGTCATCCATCCATCATAAGGAACGGTCACTATTTACGACTTCAGTTCAATGGGACTCTTCTCGGCAAAAGAACCGAAAACAAACTCCGAGAAACCCAAAGTAAAAATAAGCACAAATTTTAAAATATCGATAATTTCGATGTTCATTTACACACTGGCTAACAGCATTCATGGCACACACAGCTTCACAACAAAAAATATTTACAAAACGAGTATACACATAAAACAAGGTCACATTAATTCAAACACAAAGAATGTAACAACAAATATGCGATAATATACAAGACAAGGAAAAATTCAGCACCACCTAACTACTCCCACCCCACACTTAAAATCAAACACTCGTCCCCAGTGTTCATGTACAATCACAAACAGAAAGGTGGGTGGTGAAACTCCCTGACTGCCAAAGTACTCCACTTCTTTGTCGTGCCGCCGCTCGTCCCTCATGTCCGAATCTCCACCATCGCCCTCCGACTAACATCGGAATCTTCGCGACGTGTCTCCCCGTTAGTGGGGACATCATCCACAGGCTCCACAAAAATTGGGCCTACCCGACATAGTGCCTGCAGCGCCAAAAGGGTAATCTAAGTCGAGCTGGGCGCCCGTCCCCTCCGTTGCCGGTCTCCCGCCTATGCGTAGGCCGAGAGCCCGTGATTCCAACATACGGGGCTGATATATCGTCATCCTTGGCATGTCGCTCGGCGAATGTGAGAACTGGCCCGTGAGTGGTGTCGGTGCCTTAGTCTTCGTGATGCCCATGGTACGCCGCTCCATCTACGCGGAATGTAATCTAGGCCTCTTCCTCGACCTCTAGGCCCCAGAACGTAGCCGCAACCCGCCGAACCTGCATTCGTGCCCCCGATGCAACCTCCTCATGGCGGATATGATCACCGCCCTACATTAACTCCTTAAATTCCCTTCATCAGGGCATCCACTAGGCATACACGATCCCGGTCACATCCGTCATGCACCCCCGAATCAAATAGGAGCAACAATTTTTAGCGTATCCCGGCTTCCTGCTTCATCTCGTGAATAGCAATGGTTCGATGATAGCTCTCTCCTTGTGCCTGCTCCAAATGTGTTTGCTGACCGGGTTCCACACAATGTGCGTCCGATATCCGCATAGGTGGAGTGATATTCAGCTGCCGTGAGTACGGGCATCCGTGTTTTGCGCCCAGCATGGCATTGAGGTGGTGAGGTTCAAGTGTGACAATCTCGGCCCTTATCTTGATGGTGTGACTCCTGAGCGTCGGGTTCCGCTGGCATAGAACTCCTAAATTAAGTGCAGATTGCACTCCTTGGGCCGTCAAAATGAAGCGCACTGACAAATACTAATCCTGGCCTACATGCGGGGAACTCCCGTGCTAACAGTCCCTTGCCATATGCTCCTCGTGGAAGTATTTGTTCTCCTTGTGCTTCGTGTACCACTTCTCTTCCTCAGTCACCCATCTTGTTCCATATTAGATGCTGGCTGCCGCGTGGAACTGGCTGTGCTGCCGGGACCGCGCTCTTCCCGCCTCACCGCTTCCTTCCGCGCCTCGATGGATGCGCCTACTCCTTGTCTCGCCGCTGCCATTGTCCCCCAAAGAAAACAGATACCCCAATGTCAGTCAAGCAACTTAGCTTCGACTGTTTTTTGGGCTTGGCTCACCCCACACTTAGTCTCCAAACTCATCCTTTTAGCATTTTGGCAAGATCATACTATTTTATTATTTACAAAAACAAAAAACAAGAAACCAAAACAAAAACAATCGAAATGCCTCGTGCATTCAGCGGATTCGACAAGATAACCTCACGTATCATCAGACTTCGCATGTACAGCTAATCCCACATACCATCGATCACATCATCACATAGCACTTAGCTAAAGAAACCGAAAAAAATAAAAAAATTCTAACAACTCAACCTAAGCAATTTCACTTATGATTCGATAATTTCAAAGTAATTTCAACCAATTTGTTCCCGAAAATTTATCGCTTCTTTATCATAATACGTTGCTACAACACAATTTACTCACCCAACATGCACAACCCAACCATTTTTACATTTCAACCTCAATTCAAATTTCTCCCTACCCACAACCCAACCCTAGCCACCACAACAAAATCTTAACTGCCACGTAATTATCGTATTCATATAATCACAACGATCCTACGAACGACAATCAACAATAACTTAAATGAATTTAAGCTCAATTTATACTTAGGCAGGGTTTCCCTATCATGCTCAAAATCGAAAATAAATCGATAATAATTGAGATAAAGTTAGAAAACATACCTTACTTCGATGATATGAAGAGAAATTGAAGAAAGTTTGAACTTAGGTCCGTGCCACGTTGGGGAAGGGGGATTTTTTGGTGTTTGTCACGAGGGGGATGGGAAATGGGGAGAATGAGGCAAATTTCGTTTTAAAAAGGCACAAGGCGGGGTCGCCCGGTGACCCGGTGTGACCCGACGGGATTAACACGTCAACGTGTCACGGAGTGCATCGCGGAGCACCGCCCGTGACACGAGCCATTGGTGGGAGTATTTCCGAATTTGTAAAATTCCCAGATTTGTGCCTTTCAACGTGTCACGGAGGGCGACGCGGAGGCCCTCCTCCGTGACACGGAGCCATAGCGCAGCTCACCGTTGCCACTTAAAATTTTTTTCTACCTGCTTTTTCTCCTTTGCATTCCTTAGCAATTTTCCCTCCGATGAACCCGTAATATATCTTACTTCAAGAAATGTTAGAATTCAAGGTTTGAAGAACACAATATTTTTATTTTTCATTTACACACCTATACATAAAAAAAATTATTTTTCTCTTTTTTCTTTTTCTTTTTTTCTTTTTATCTATATACAATTTTAAAAAAATTCACGGGCTGCCTCCCGTGTGCCGCTCTCGTTTCTACTGCCTCCCGCTCGACATCGCTTCAAGCTCTTTATTCTGCCTCAGTGTGGTGGCTTTGGACAAGCTTTCTCACGACTTCCATCCTTACCCCCGCTGCTTACCTTTTCGGGGTTTTCTCATTAACTCTCGAGACTCAAAGCCCTGAACAACATCCGCTCAAGCACATTGATGACCGAGAGTTCCTCGCATACTCGCGGAGCTTGGTGGCCTTGTACACATCGAACACCTCCACTTTGTCATGTGCTCGCATAGTTAGCCGCCCGCAATTTCACTTCTCCATAACGCTCTTGTCGCTAAGAAAGGCCGTCCTAAAATAAATGGGACTTCAGCGTCTAGCACAAAATCCAAGACAACAAAATCTAATGAAGATTAGGGAGCCGACTTGTACCTAGCACGTCCTCCACAATACCATCCGGTCTTGCCAAGGAACGATCCGCGAGCTGCAAGATCACTGTTGTAGGTCTAGGACTAACCAGCCCCAACTTTTTGAATACCGGAGGTCGGCATCAAGTTAATGCTCGCTCCCAAATCACACAATCCGCGAGCCTGATACTTTGCCCGATTGTTATCTGAATTGTGAAGCTCCCAGGTCTTCGAGCTTCGTGGGCAATCGGTTCTGTATCCGAAGTGCACTCTCCGTAAGAGCCACCGTGGGTATATTCGGTAAGCCTGCTTGTGTTGGCCACGATGTCCTTTATATACTTGGCGTACTTAGCAATTTCGCAAAACATCAAGGGGTAAGTTAATGTGCAATTGCTTAAGCACCTCCATGAATTTCTTGAAACACGCCTCCTCCTTGTGCTTCTTTAATCGTTGAGGGAACGGGGGTAGAGGTCTTTCTGGGCTCCAGCAAACTGCCCAAACTGATACTCCAACAGAAGCTAGCCGATTATTTCTGGACTCGGCTGCCAATTTGGATATAGTCACCTACAGCTTGAGCTTGGCTAGCTATCAATTGCTTGAACATCTTCTCAACGCTGGGTGATGGTGGTGGAGGAGGGGCATTGCTGTTTCTATATTGTGACTGATAGTTCTGTGGCCCTCCTTGGTTCCTCTCGCATACCCCGACTCGAATCGTCCCCGATGGTTGTTGCTGCTCCCAAGAGAAATTCTGTGATTCTCCAAAATAGAGTTGTAGTTGTTCCTACAGTACTTAGTTGCATTGTTCCTTTGTGCATTACCGACAAAGTTCACTGAGTCTGGATTTGCTCCACAAATACTCAGTTGAGTGTTCATTACTCCCGCACACTTTCATATCAACCCGTCGTACCGCATTTACCGGGGCTTTGAGATCGACTAAGCTCATGTTGCTGAAGTGGGTGTTTAGTTGATTTTGCAAGGCAGCTATCTGTGCAGCGATAGCTGTAAACCCATCCACTTCCAAGACTCCACTTGCTTTCCTTGCCTTCCCCACTTGAAGAGTCCGTATTCCACTCCGGGATTTCCCTGCGAAATACGATTAAGCAAAGAATAAAGCTGTAATTCTTTTCTAATGCTTGTCCCCAGCTGAATCCAGCAAGCAAAATTTTGTGTGTCTCCAAAACCTCTATAAAAGTGTGCACCAGCACATCATTGGACTGATGGTGATGAGGACAACTTCAGCATGGATTTGAATCTTCTCTCAAGCTTGGATACGTACATTCTCTCCTTCTCTTTGTTTGAAACTTAGAATTTGAATTCTAAGTCTTGGCCGTTTTACCTGAAGGAAAGAATCGGATCAAGAACTTCTTTTGCAAGATCATCCCATGTGGTTATAGGAGTTTGAGGTTCTGGCTTTCAGCCACCTCTTGGCTTCTCCTAAAAGTGAAAATGGGAACAAAGTGTAAGCCTAACATAATCCTCGGCTGACACCCAAATGGGATGGGTGTCACTTATCTCCAAAAATTTTGAAGATGTTGCTGTGATCCTCGTGAGGGAGACCAGTGAACTGCCCGCTTGTGTGCAGCAATTGCACCATGTTCTGTTTAAGCTCAACCTCCCTCCTGGCTCAGGTTTGCGGATGCTAGATGTGGCATTGGGCTTGTGGCGTGGGATTGCTACATCGCGAACCGGCCCGGATGCTACTCTGCACTACACGCCTTCGCATGGTGGATTCGTGGTTGCTCCATAATGGTTTGTCTAAGCAACTGCAATTTTCTTTTCTAGAGCTTTCCGTTGGCGATGGAATTGTTTCCGGCTCTAAGGATGGATCCACCAAACCTTTGTCTCTGGCCAGTTGTTGTTCAACCGTAACTGGCATTCGCAAAATACAAGCAAGACCAAGTTGTCAACAATAAAATACCAAAATAGCAACTAACACTTTTAAGAAAAATTAAAATTTCATCAATTTGTCGCCCGCAACGGCGGCGCCCAAAAACATGATGAGCCCGCAAGTGTACGGTTAAAATAAGTAATATAGTGGTCTCATATCCGGAATGTCGAACCCATTGTGGACTGACTACATGGCAAAACCTTTCGAGTGTTAATTTACTATAACTATAATAATGAAGACCACAAAGGTAAAGAAAAGTTTTTGTATTTTGGAAACTAGTTTTATACTAAAGTAAAATATTTATACAATTTGAGTCTCGAACTATGAATGTGAGCATGCCGAGGCTAGAACGAACATGTAAAGAAACTAATTATCGATCTACATGGTTTATTCTTTCTCTCGGTTGCTAGTCGGAACTTATGCCTATATATTAAAACTCTCGTATTTAACCCAACTTAAGAATCATGAACCTTCCACCTACATTTCGTGATAAGAAGAAATTCATGTTCTAGCCACATAAAACCGACCTAATACTTGACTAATACGACTTTCAGGTATATTTCTATCCTGGCTAAAATCAATTCCCAATTTTCCCAAACAAAGAACAGATCATATCCTATTAATTCACAACTTTCAAGTTTCCTGTGCCCTCTCGGGTGAAACTGACTTTTGGATTTACATTAACATTGGCCGATATTAATGCGGCAAGAACAAGAATTAAATAGAACAATCATAAAGTAAAGATGAAACAAACTTATAATCAACACCATTTCAATAATAGTTCATAACCTCAGCAAGAAAGGAATTAGCCACTCATTTGTGGATTGAACATCGTTAAATGAATGGAAATCATAAACAATTGAAAGAAAGAAGAAAGGGATAGAGAAAACCCTAAGAATTTTCGTCCTCAACCGCCTGTAACTCCACGCTTGCTCCACTAAGTCCGAATAATTAAAATGAACCTAAGTACTCTATTTATACTAGGGAGACTTTTCCTAAATAACAAGCAACGTGTCACGGAAAGTGCACGTGAGCACCGCTCCGTGACACGGTGCGAAGGAGGCTTTCGGAAGTTGGCCGCCTGTAAAATTGCTCCCAACGTGGCACGTGCATGCAACGTGGAGCATGCCCAGCGTGCCACGGTGCAAACGCGGACTCCTCACCGGAATGTCGAGGTCTGGGGACATTAATCCCAACGTGCCACAGCGTGATCGCGGACCCTCTTCCGAATTTCTGAATTTACATTCCTGTGCGTAATGGCATCCGCGATGGCAGCGTGTCACGGCTCCATCGCGGAGCCCTTGAATTCCTTGCTTCTCCACCTGCTTCCTTGCTCGTTCCTGAGTCCATCTCCGATTTCTCCCAACATGTATCTTAACTCCATAAAAGTATGTTTTTCCTGCAAAACAACGCTAATCATGTTGGTTAGTATAAAATCACACTTTCCGACAATTTACATGAGAATGCACACACATTATTGATAAACAAGGCAAAGCTATGCATTTGAGTATCAATTTGGCATATAAATATGCCCTCGATCGTTGTCTCCAAATCTTCAAGGCAAATACTACCACCGCCAATTCTAGATCATGAGTTGGATAATTCATTTCATGAACC
Organism: Datura stramonium; assembly: GCA_018107945.1. Lineage (NCBI taxonomy): Eukaryota > Viridiplantae > Streptophyta > Magnoliopsida > Solanales > Solanaceae > Datura > Datura stramonium. The sequence continues at coordinate 244,231 of JACEIK010001417.1, forward strand.
TTTAACTGCCTCAAAGCGTATGTTATAACCTTTCCATGCTTCATCAATACACAACCAAGGCTGACTCTCAACGCATCACAATATACAAAAACCCACCTGCACTTCGTGCAGGGCTAACACGGTGCCTAGGTGAGTCTAGTCTTCAACTCTTGGAAGCTTCTCTCACAAACCTCTGACTATTGGAACTTCATTTTCGTCTAGGTGAGTTTGGTCAACGGTGCTACAATTGATGATAACCCCTCAACAAACCTTCGATAATAACCAGCTAAACACAAGAAACTTCGATTTCCAAGGATTCACTAGTCTAGGCCAATTCTTCACCGCTTCTATCTTTTGAGAGTCCACCTATACACCCTTACTTGACACCACATGATCCAAAAATGCCACTGAGTTCAACCAAAACTCACATTTACCGCTAGGCATACAATCGGCGATCCTTGAGAGTCATCAGCACCACCCTCAAATTAGCAAGATACTCCTCTCGCCTTCCGAGAGCATATCAGATATCATCTATAAACACAATCACGAACATATCCAAGCAAGTACGGCTTGGAACACCCCGATTCATTAGATCCATAAAAGTTACAGGGAGCATTGTTAGTCCAAAAGACATAACTACAAACTCATAAAGGGACCATACCGTGTCCCCAAGGCCGCTTGGATGTCACTCTCCCAAACTCCTTGAGCGATGGTATCCTGGATTCACATATACCTTTGAAAAGCACTTAGCACCCCGAAGTCAGTCAAACAAATCATCAATCCTGGGAAGAGGATACCTATTCTTGATGGTGACCTTGTTCAATTTCCGATAATCAATGCACATACAAAGAGAACCATCTTTCTTGTGGAAAAAGAGAACTGGTGCAATTCTATTGGGATTTGCTCTGGCCCGACGAACCCTTGTCTAAGATCTTTTAACTGCTTTTTCAACTCCTTAAGATCGGCTGGAGCCATTATGTACGAGGAATAGATATAGGCTAAGTATAGGAAAGAAGGTCAATACCAAAATCAATTCCTGCTTGGGAGCAATTCTGCAAATCATCTGGAAACACTTCCGGATACTCGCGCACTATGGGAACCGATTGGATAGCCTGTGACCTAGATGTAGCATCCTTAGCCCTAACTAGGTGATACATACAACCCTTAGAGATCATCTTTCTAGCCTTAAGGTATGAAATGAAATGACCTACAAGCATAGACGAATCACCCTTCTACTCTAAGACCGGCTCACCTCGAATCGAACTCTACCGCACGGTTCTATAATTCACCGAGGCATAACATGCAAATCACCAATCCATGCTAAGGATAACATCAAAATCAGTCATGGTTAACTCTACCAAATCTACAGAGGCGACTTTTTGAAGGATTGTGATAGGGAAATTTCTATATACCCGTTGAGCTATAACCGAATCACTGATTGGAGAGATCGAGAAGGGTTCTAAGAGGATATCGACCGACTCTTAAAGTACTAGAAACATAGGGTATCACAAAAGACAAAGTAGCTCCTAGGTCTAATAATGCATAAAGATCAACGTGAAGTACTCGTAACATACCAATAACTACATCTCGGCTGAATTCTCTCAAGCCCGTAGAGGTGCAAGGGACATAGAACTCCGTTCGACGTCACCACCAACTAGTAGAAGCACCCTATTGGAAGGGACATGCTGCTCTAGGCCGGTCTGGCTGAAGGGCACCGAGCCTGTGTCTGGGTTTTCCACCCAAAACTAGCGCCCGAGCCAACTAAACACCTTCTTGGTGGTTCTTTCCATACTTCTGCATGTGCTAGAATAGTCCGATCTCTTGAAATGCTTCCTGACCCCTCGAGCTCGACGCTCTACCCCTATGATCAAGTTCCGAGTCTGATGGGACAATGGATGATGATGGTACTCAAGCACATTTTCTAACCAAGGGTGGTAACCGCCACCGGATCTCTCGCTGAAAGTGAACCTAACACCGTCCGTCCCGGCCCTCTTTACCTCTTCTTAGATGCACTACCTCCATCCGCTGGCGTGCAAAACTATTTAGAAATCACCTGATGAAACATTGCGATCCTACGATCCCTGGGTTCAGGTAGTCCGCCACCCATGTTCAAACCTGTCACCTAAGCTCTTTGATCAGCCCACCACTCTTCCGTGCATACTTAGACAAACGAGTGAACTCCAAAGTGATACTACGGAATGTCATGTTACCCCGCTTCAGTTCACAAACTCCGCCGTTTAATTCCCCTCATCTCACGATGGAAGAACCGCTTTAACAGTGTGATATGAAACTCCTCCCAACTGATAGGACCTGCTCCCACTCGTCCGCTTATCTTCCACTACTTGAATCGTATATGCACAACCCCTTTAGCCGATAAGAGGCCAAGTTAGTGCACTTCTTCTTGGTCACCCCTATTGTCTTGGTGATCTTCAGAATTTCGTCGATAAACTCATGTGATCCTTGTCCACTTCAATCCAAGGAACTCGGGAGGGATCATCCTCGAAAATCCCTAACTCATTCCACCGCTGCATTCTCATTCTAAGTGACATGCGCCACCACCTTCTAATTGAACTGGGCGGTCAAGGCCTGGGCTAACATCGGAATGGATGCCCTGAACTCAGGGCAGCAGGCTGGGTACGTTCTCCTCATGGGTTGGTGGAGCCTGCTGGTGCCTATTTCCATTACCTTTCTCGTGGCCATTTCCATTTTCAAGCCCTTCCATTAACTCTACGAGGAGGCATGACTTCAAACGTGTATATAGCACGAGTTAGGTGGATAGAGAGATTTCATTGCATGACTTAGATCATAAAAGAAGGGAACAATTCCTAAACGTTTCGTAGCCTCTTCATCATAAGTGTGGATCACTTCACACCCATGAAAAAGACTCTAGTTAACGAGACTTTTGGACACCCTAGGACACTTCCAAAACCTAATGCTCGATACCAAGTTTGTCACGACATGAACATAGGTCCGCATTGAAACACGGGACAAAAAACCTTAAGAGGTTCCAAGTCACCTCATGGAATGAACATAACATCAAACCTATTCAATATAACGAAAGATCAATATGAATAACATAGAGGAGTTCCAAACATAACATAATATCTCGAGTACATATATATGTCTAAAGCTGAACACAAATTATGTCCGAAAAGCCTCTAATACTAATGAGTTGATGGGACAAGATACCAACTAACTCACTATAGTTTTAAAACTGAAAAAGACAAAATACAACAATAAGAAGGGCCCTCATGCAAGAGGAGGACCTACAAACAGATCGAGAAGTGCTAATTCGGGAAGTCTAACTAGTGGTGGGACCGAGTTTGGGTATCGGAGCCTGTACCATAAAATGATACAAATATAGAGTATGTCAGTATTTAAAATACCGAGTATGCAAGGTAAGTAAAACCGACAAATTAAAATATAATAATTTATAAGAGTAGGACAACATGATCATAACGTAAATATCATAATTCAAACATAAGGCTCAAGGATTTCTAAACATTTGTAAATCAATCATATGCATGATCATAAGAGAAAAGCTTTATTGATATGACTTGAGCCAAAGTGCATAAGCATAACCATGATAAACTGGCGAGGAACTGTGGAGATTCTTATAACCGAGCATCCCCATATGAGCACATGGAGTCTTGACTGTAAAACCCCTTTAGGGAGAGTGTTCCGTACCTTCCTGGGCGGAACCATGAAAAGAGGTATGATATCACTCATTAAAGGCCTATTCAGGAAAAAAAAGGGACAGCCTCAAGGAGGTCCCATTGTGGCTACATTGGCGCGTAATTTTGAGACTCGGGACATGCTTGGACCCAGGGTCTACTTGTTGGTAAATACTACTTCAACAATATATATATAGTGCTCTTACCATATTAGGATAAAAATGCTGCCATGAGATTCATGGGGCTAGTTAAATTATAATAATCATAACCACACTTGAAATACGTGAATTAGCCAAGAAATAAAGCCCGTGGTGTCAGCCATAATCATAGATCCATAACTCATGAAATTCTTGCATACTTGTAAAATATGTATATACTTGATGTTTTGTAAATCCATGATGAGTACTTGAGAGAAATCATATTGTAAGATATAAATCATAATAATTTAATAAACAAATAAAAACCTATTGAATAATTTTTTCTCAAGATATTTATCAGGAATAAGTGACTAAGTTTAATTATAATTTAATTAAAAATTTGAAACTATAATTTAATTATGAAAATAGTCATAAATTCTTCCTATAGATAATAGAAAATTAATTGGAGCACATGAAAGGAATTGACCCATCAGTAAATCATAGAAACATTTCACAATCAAGAATTGGGCATAAACCTCATTGATCATGAAAATTTAATTGTAGAATTGAATTCTATGGAATCTTAGAAGAGTTTAGGGTATGAGAGTGAAAGGAACTCTCATTCATTGCCTCACATACTTAAAGGATTTCACTCTTCCTTGAACAATTCAGAGGAAATTGAAGAAGAATTCGTTGAATTTAAAGTACTTGATCACCCCTAAGAACCTTCTAGTCTTGCATGCATGGAATGGTAAGGCTTAGGATAGGTTTGTCTCTCTTAAACCTTCTAATTAAGTTTAAAACGACATAGCTTAGGCCATAGGAACATAGGAATTATGGAAAACCCTTAATAAACTCGCAAAGAAAATAGACTACTAGTCCCGACGAGGGACTGGATGAGTCTTGCTCCTGACCATGACTTGTGGTCACCTCTCATAATGAACACCGCCAATTTTCTTCCTGGGAGTCACCACTTTGGGGGACACCACGACTTGGGTATACCCGACGAGTCATGGTGATGACCCGTTAGGTGCACTCACACCTCTTCCTTTATATCATCCTTGACTACATCTGACATGGAAGATTCATGATGCTGACTACGACTCGGGGTCACATCCGTGGTCACCCAAAAACCAAAATTCTAACAAAGTCCCGCCTTGCCCCATGGGTCACTTAATGACTCCGTTGGATTCCTAACGGGTACCGGACACCATACTGTGACCTGGTTCAGAAATTCTGGTTTTCTCTATTTCAACTCCCAGGTCTGATCTTTGGGTTTGGGAGGATACACCTAAGGTGTATGCATACATGTATAAATTGAAATGGTGGCACAACTCTATCCTATGTTTTTATAAGATTTGGCTTACTAGACTCATGGTTCTTGTTAGACTACCCGAGTGAGAAGGCTACGCAGTCACATGAAAAATTCAGACACCCTGCGCATATGACAACTATCCTAAAATTTTTATAATTTTTAAAAGACAATTTGTGGTGCACAAAACACACTCACTTGTAGTGTGATAGTGTGAGTTTTCTAGAATTGAAAGAACATGAACGAAAATGACAATGTATATAAATAAAAAATAAATAACCTAAATATTTTGAGCTAAGTCACCAAGCTATTATACCTCATTTTAACCGGGTCAAAGCGGAGTACAAATATATAGCTGCGATTCCTAAATTAATTAACTTAATGAGATAAATATAAAAAATTATAAAATCCTTTTATAAATTCTAATTTTTAAATATTTAATTCATGTATACTAAAAATAGACTCCACTAATGGTCTATTTCACTTATTAATTCCAGGTAAGAGTTTTAATTGTCATAAAGGAAAGGGATTAAGCATCCTTTGAGGTCCGTTAAAGATGGTTAAGCATAAGTTGATAAAATAGTATAGCCTATTTTAGTACTTAAAATAGTTGAGAAAATAACTTAAAGAAGAAAATAGTTTTATACGCATATATATACCTGAGAATGCTACGTTATAAATAACTAATATTTCAAATTTCAAAATAGTAGATAAATAGTGCATATAATAGCAATTACTTATTTGATATAAGGATATAAATAAATGAAGGTAGCAATTGACCTTTAAATGTAAAATGTTGTTCATGATTTTTGGGCTTGTAGATTAAAGTTATAAATTGGCCAATTTTTAGCATTAATGCATGATTAATTCAACCTTTTAAGATAAACAGACTCACAACATGGACTCGTTCAAAATTGATTTATTTATGTATCTAATTCACTTAAAGTGAATATTAAAATCCCAAATGAACAGAAAACAAGATTATTTTTTAATCTTTTAATAAATCTTTGTTGTAGGATTACCTGTTGATAAAAAAATATTTATTGGAATGACCATTAATTTAGTTGTAACACCCAGAAACTTTTCTAGACTCCGACTTAATTGCAAGAAAAATTCGAAAGAAAATCAGAAAATTGTCTTAGGAATGATTGAGACAATGAGTCATGGTCAGCCACAAAACTCATTGTGTCCGTCGGGAAGCTGGGCCCAGTGTGGTCCTTTCAGGAACCAACGGAAATAAACGACCCATTGTGAAAAACAATGAGTCGTCCTATCAATCATTAGTCCCCAAAGCTCAGCAGTCCTCTTCCAGGACCCTCTCCCTCGACTCACCAATGAGTCGTTGGTATTGGAAACAACGACTCGTGGTGTGAGTCGTTGGATGAGAACCCCAGAAAACCCCTTCAGTGATGACGAGTGCAAACAACGACCCGTTGAATACTCATGGTGATGAGTCATTGTGACTACTTGTTGTATTAAAGTCAAATCTTTAGACTTGTACTAGTGAAGGTAATGACTAGACACAACGATCCATTACATCCACCAACAAGTCGTTGTGTCACCCGTTGTCAAGCTCTAATTTCCTCTCCAGTGACCACATGAGAACCAATGACGTTGGTTCATCCAACGAGTCATGATATCCCCCATTTCCAAGATCCAATGAACTAAGGACCCGAAAGTAGGACCAACGACTGGTCCCCAATGAGTTCGTGCTCTCAACCAACGACTCATTGAGTGACTCCGTTGGTTCCTGTCGGTCAGTTTCTTAGATTTTTATCAGGGATATTTTTTGTAATTTTTCACCTATTTAGTCCCTAAACTATGTTATTTTAAGTATAATTTCATATAATTTAGAGGAATTAAATGGTTTTCCCCATCATTCCCTACTTAGACTCTCAAAATATCGATCGTAGAATCCAGACCTTTTCTCTCAAGCAAGAACTAGGCTCCGGTCAGTTGCAGAAGTTCAAGTCTTTTTGTCCAGAGATTTCTTATCCATGTATGTTTGAATTAAACAAGGGAATAGTTCTACCTTTGTGTCCCAAAATCTTCTCTATTTTCTCTATCAATTACAACCATGTGGATTCAAAATGTAGAAAATTGTCAGACTAATTTCGTTAGATTTAAGTAATATTTATGATTTTTACTTTTTTTATTATTCCCCATTTATATAAATTTGTGGAATATTGTATCTAGTGTAATGATTTAGTCCTGGGTTTTCAATTCAATAAAAATTTAGAATCTTGTGTGTTGGACTAGTTTCCCGTTAGCTTGATTCTATCTATTTTGAAATCCCCATATTTTTAGTGTATATGAATATTTTACTTATACATATTTTTCCCCAAAGATTACCAAATTATTACACTTAGTGTTGTCCATAAATGCCGCTTGATCAGCTTGACTATAGTTAATTCTTGAGGCTCTTGATGCCTCCCACTTCACGTATTAAACTCAGCTTATCGATTTTAGTGGTTCTTTAGATGGTTGGGTGACACTTCTAGATAAGCAGCTCCAATCAGTCTTAGAACTTCATCTTCATATTGCGCCTTGTTCTTTAAAAGTTAATGCACGCCTGCATAAGCATCTTTGGCGAATCTTAGAACACCATTTACATGATCTCGGTTCAATAAGAATTCTCAGGTGCTTCCAAATAGGTATTCATGGCTTAGTCTTGGGCCCCAGTTTCAAGCTATCAGCTTAGTAGTCAGTCTAGGACTATCTAGTGGGAGTAGGACTTAGCATCAAGCGGATCAGGTTCACTGGGCACCTAGGTTCCCATAATTATGTTGCTACCATAGGTTATTTTTTACCGGGCTCCCATGGCCCCCAAACTTGTGATCACCTAGTTCAGGCCTTTATACCCTGTAAGGTATATTAGGGTCCTACCGATGGGGTGTGTATACATCAGACTCCACGCTCATAGCCTACATAGTTACATGCCTGCTATAGACTCTCCCACCAGTTAGATCGCCTCGTGTTAGCTCAACTTAGAACAAGCCAGACAGTTCAGCTTAGTAGTTCAGATCAGTATCTCAAATTTAGAGCATATCTTTGACAATCAGACAGGGTAATTTTGACCATCTCAAGATATTTCACTTAGTCAGCCTAGCATTTCGCCTTGTCATTGTCGTCATTACTATTCAATTATTTTATTCTCCGTGTTATGATTTCTCCTACTTACTCATACATTCAAAGTAATCGACACATGCCTTCTATGTTGTATCGTTTTATGATATAGCTGCAGGTTCTCAATCTCAACACCATTAGTAGATCTTACCCAAGAGTTTTCAATGTACGTAGTGAGTCCTCATCTTTGAGGATGATGTTATCTTTCTCGTAGTTATATTTCATTTAGTAAACTTTAGAGTTAGCTGAGGCTTGTCCTAGCAACTCATCAAATAGATGGCTTTCAAACACGCATACGTATCTGTGATTTTCAGTTTTAATTTTTTAAACTTATGATTTAGTTCTTTTCATAAATGGTTGTTATTACTTTAAAGATTCCACTATGATTTTACTCGCATTATCAATGTTATGATAGACCATGGGTTGAATCGGGATTACTTATGACTCCAAGTATCATGTCTCATCGAGGATATAGACCGGGTCACACAAACTTTGTATCAGAGCACTAGGTTAAGAGTATCCTAGGATGTTTTAAATCCGCATCGATTAGAGTTCTTTTCATGGGTGTGAAGCGCAACACACTTATGTCGAGGAGGCTACGACATTATTATAAAACTCCCTTTTTGTTCATACTCCTTATCGTGCCTTGAAGTTCAATTACAAAAGCATTCTCCTAACTCGTGCCTTATTTCACGAAGTGAAATCATGCCTCCACGATGGTTATGGAATGCATGGGCCGCGCAATGCTCACCAACCTGGGCCCTGCCAGCCCAACAATTTCAAGATGACCTAGCATCCGCCTTAAAGTTCAGAGTGGCAATCCAGCTCCTTGAACAGATAGTCAAGAACTAGGTGAACCAACAAGTGAGTCAACAATAATGGGTCCCCTTAAGCCGCCCGAGTTTGAGACTTTACCCATGAGCCTCCGCCTTTCGGCTGCATCTATGATGAGAGGAGACCCATATGAGCTCATGTAGATTAGAAGATCACCAGAATTATGAATATTAGCTCTTCTAAGAGTGTCGACCTAGATTCCTACCAGCTGAAAGGGGTAGCCTAGATCTAGTATGATTAGTGGAAGGAGGGAAGAGCAGCGGGAGCATAACCAAAGGAGTGGGAGGATTTCACTACAGCCTCTTCCTATATAGATTTTCCCCGGGAGCTTAGGGAGGGTAAGGTGGCAGAATTTATGAATCTAAAACAGGAAATCGATGGTGGAAGAATATGCAGTGGAGTTCACAAGGTTGTCTAAGTATGCTCTCGGGAGATTGTAGCTGAGCCAAGAGCTCACATACATTCCCGGTTTCTAGCTATTTTTGTATTCTCCGTGTTGGTGATTTCTCCTACTTACTCATACATTCAAAGTAGTTGACACAGCCTTCTATGTTGTATCGTTTTATGATATAGCTGCAGGTTCTCAATCTCAGCACCATTAGTAGATCTTACCCAAGATTTTTCAGCTGCATCAGTAGTGAGTCCTCATCTTTTGAGGATGATGTTATCTTTCAGAAGTTATATTTCATTCAAGAACTTTAGAGTTAGCCGGAGTCTTGTCCTAAAGAACTCATCAAATAGATGGCTTTCAAACACGCATAGCATTAAGATTTTCAGTTTTATATTCAGCTGTATAAAGCTCTTATGATTTAGTTCTTTTTCATAAATGGTTGTTATTACTTTAAAGATTCCACTATGATTTTACTCAGATTATCAATGTTATGATAGACCATGGGTTGAATCGGGATTACTTATGACTCCAAGTATCATTTCTCATCGAGGGTATAGACTGGGGTCGTCACAAACTTTGTATCAGAGCACTAGGTGTAGAGTATCTTAGGATGTCTAAAATCCGCATCGATTAGAGTTCTTTTCTTGGGTGTGAAGCGCAACACAATTTATGTCGAGAGGAGGCCACGACATTATTATAAACTCCTTTGTTCATATACTCCTTACTCATATTGAGGTTCAATTACAGAAGCATTCTCCTAACTCGTGCTCTATTTCATTTAAGTGAAATCATGCCTCCATGATGTGGTTATGGATGAAGGGCCGGCAATGCTCACCAACCTACCCCAGTAGCTCCAACAGCCCCTCAAGACGACCTAGCATCCGCTGTAAAGTTCGAGTGGCAATCCACTCGCTGAACAGTATAGTCAAGAACTAGGTGAACTAACAAGTGGTTCCTGGCCAACAATAATGGGTCCCCGTGCTGCTCGAGTTTGAGACTTCACCCGAATGAGCCCTCCAGCTTTCGACAGATCTATGATGAGAGAGGACCCATATGAGTTCGTGGATGAGATTAGGAAGATCACCGGAATTATGAATGTTAGCTCTTCTAAGAGTGTCGACCTAGCTTCCTACAAGCCAGCGTAGCTCTAGATCTCGCAGATTAGTGGAAGGAGGGAAGAGCAATGTGGAGCATAACCAGTAGAGTGGGAGGATTTCACATAGCCTTCCTATATAGATTTCTCCTGGGAGCTTAGGGAGGATAAGGTGGCAGAATTTATGAATCTAAAACAAAGGGAAATCGATGGTAGAATATGCACCGAACACAATTGTCTAAGTATGCTCGAGATTGTAGCTTGAGCTAAGAGCTCACATACCTAAGTTCGCAAATGGAGTATCGAACTTGGTCCTCAAGGAGCAATAATTACAATGCTTATTAAAGATATTGAACTTTCTAGCCTTATCATTAATGCTAAGTAAATTAAGGAAGAAAAGCTAAAAGACATGGAGAGGTAGAACAAGCTGCAAGGACTAGCTAATCGACTATGGCCACTAGAGGTCGCGGTAGTAGCCGTCCACAACAGCCAGAGGGCTCCAAAGACCCTTCAAACAGACCCCTACTTTTCTGGTCCTACAAGGATCAGAGGGGTGGAGGATCTGGCTCATAGTCCCAAAGTAACAGTGCAAACAATCATTACCCGGCCTTGCCCTATGTGGCAAGAACCATCCATGGGAATGCTCTTGTGACGAGAGGGTGTCTTTGGGTGTGGACAGCTTGGTCATCGTCTTAAAGAATGCCCATCAGCAGGATGGGAGCGATCTCAATCCACAACTTTAGTAGCTCCAACCGGCCAACACTTCGCTGTAAAATTTCTGATGGCTACAACACCACAACAATCTTTATGCATTGTCCCTTGTCGATCAAGAGAGCTTACCCCGACGTGGTCATTGGGTTATATTACGCCTTTTCATCTAGATGTGTATGCCTCTACTAGACCCAGGAGCTACATTATCATTCGTGACTCCCTGTAGCTATCTAGTTTGATATCGCTCCGTAGGTCCTCTCGCGTAACTATTCTCGCCCCACCCCAGCTTGGTGAGTCGGGCTTAGGAGCACTGGTGTAGAAACCGCCTAGTCTCACTTGAATAAGGTCATTCCGTAAGATCTTGTTCAGTTAGACATGGTTGACTTAGAACTCATTTTTGGCATGGATTGGTTACACTCTGGTTATGCCTTTAGTCTACAAGAGAACTAGTTCATCATATTTCAGCCTCTATCAAGCCGCTTTAGAGTGGACGGGAAGTAGTTCAAGATCTAAGGGTCGGTTTATTTCCTACCTTAAGGACAGAAAGCTTATTTCTAAATGGTGTATTTATCATCTAGTTCGGGCCAAAGATTCCAACTCAAACCCCGACCATTCAGTCGCCCAGAGTCAAGGAGTTCCCTAACATGTTTCCCAAAGATCTTCCCGGAGTTCCTCCCCGAAGGAGCTAGACTTCGGCATAGACCTCCTTCCGTACACTCAAATTTATCTTACAAAAGGCTCCAGCTAAGCTTAAGTAGTTAAAGGAACAAAGCCTAAAAGACCCCTTGATAAAGGCTTCATCTGGCCCAACATCTCTCCATAGGGAAAAGTTCCAAGATATTCGTGGCAAAAGAAAGATACTTTCATTAATGTATCGACCGCCGCCTGAATAAGGTCGCACCAAGAATAGGTATCCCCTCCCTACGATTGATGACTTGTTCGATCGCCCAGTGAGTGTTATTTCTCCAAGGTAGATCTTAGGTTATGGTACCATCAGCCTAAACGTCGAGAATGTGACATACCGAAAATAGCTTAACTCGGTACGGTCACTTTGAATTCATGGTTATGTCCTTTGATTGACTAATGCCCTTAAACTTTCATGGACCTGATGAACAGGATTTTCAAGTCATATCTAGACATGTTCTTCATTGTATTTATTAAAGACATTCTCGTATACTCCAAAGCAAAGAGGAATATGCTAACCATTTGAGGATAGTGCTATAGACGCTTAGAGACCGCCACCATTCGTTAAGTTCAGCAAATAATTCTCGTTGAAGTCTCATGGACTTCTTGGTCACGTGGTCTCGGGTGAGGATATTCGTAGATCCTCAAAAGATAGCAAATGTGAAAGAATGGCCTTAATCTACTTCCCTAACCGAAATCGGTTTTGGGTCTAACCAGTTATTACCGACATTTTGTGGAAGTTTTCTCTATTGCATCCCTCTGACTAGGTTGACAAGAGCAAAAGGTGAAATTGCAGTGGTTAGATGTGTGAGAAGAGTTTCTAGGAGTTGAAGACTCACTCACTACCACTCTAGTGTTAACTCGTCGTGAAGGAATAAATGGTTTCAAGGTACGGACGCCCAGAGGTTGGATGGGTTGCATTTGATGCAACGGATAGGGGTGTGATAACTTATGCCTCCAAACAGCTCAAGGCTCATAACAAAACTATCCAACTCATGACCTGAGCAAGAGTAGTGTTTGTATTGAAAATATGAAGGCACCAACTTGATGTGGCTCATGTAGTTGTTTTCACCGATCACAAAATCCTTCAAGAGGTGTTCAATTAGAAAGATCTAAATCTTCTTCAAAGGAAGATGATTTGAGCTACTAAAGGACTATGACATGAGTGTGTTGTATCACCCGGGCAAAGCCAATATGGTGGCTGATTCCCTAAGTTGGATGTCCATGGGGAGCGCGGCTCATGTTGAAGAGGGAAACAAGGAAATCTGCAAAGGATATCCACAAAAAGTTAGCCGGATTGGAGTGCAACAACTTGGTTAATCCCACTGATGGTGGAGAAGTGGTGCAGAGTGGGATCAGGCCTCGTTGGTAGTTCGCTAAGTCAAGCAAGGTGATGAAGATCCCATACTACTTAAGTCAAGGAGGCTATTCTCGTAAAAAAAAGTGGAGGCTTTTTCCCAAGGGGGAGATGGTGTACTCCTATACCAGGTAGACTATGTGTCCTTGATGGGTGACCTTAGGTAGCGCATCCTAGCCGAAGCACATAGTTCGAGATATTCTACCCATCCAGGTGCTACTAAGATGTACGGTGATTTACGAGATATTTACAGGTGGAATGGCATGAAAAGAGACATTGTAGAATTTGTAGCTAAGTGCCTGAAATGCCAAAGCAGGTCAAGGTGGAACATCGTAGACTCGGGAGATAAGGACTCAAGATATCGGCAGTACCCACATGGAAGTGAAATAAGTGAATATGGATTTCATTACAGGTCTACCTCGTATTGGTCGGCAACATGACTCAATTTGGGTGATAGTAGACCAGATGACCTGCCGCACATTTCCTCCTCGTTAAAATGAAAACTCACCCAAGGATTATTCTAGACTTTATATCCGAGAGTTGGTCGACCGTGTATGGCATGCCCCTTGTCCATTATTTTCGATAGAGGTACTCATTTCACCTCGCATTTGTAGTTTGGCTTCTAGAAGGGAGCCTGCACGAATAAGCTTCCAAGATGTTTTCACCCATGTATTAGATGGAGAAGTCAGCAGATCATACTGACTTTGAAAATATGATGAGAACGTGTGTGATGGATTTCAGGGGCAAGCTGGGATGATCACCTACCTCGTCATCGTGTTTGGTGTACAACAACAGCTCCCACTCTAGTATCTAGATGGCCCCATTCGAGGCATTGTATAGTAGGAGGTGTAGATCTCCTTTACTCCGGTGGCTTGAGGTTGAGAAGGTACCGATGAGACTCGGCCTACGAGGCTATGAAGAAGGTGCAACTTATTGGTGGAGGAGGTTGAAAATGTACTGTGAGCCATCATCAAAAATCCTACGCCGATGTGAGGAGAAGAGAAAGATTGCAAGTGGGATTATTGGGTTTATCTAAAATTTACACATGAAAGGGGTAATGAAGTTTGGGAAGAAAGAAAACTCTTACCCTAGATATGTGGGACCCTATAGAATTCTAAAGTAAATTGGCAACATGGTATATGAGTTAGAACTACCTCCGAAGTTAGTATTTGAGCACCTGTACTTTCCATGTGTCACTATTGGAAGAAGTGCATCGATGATCCAAATTCAAACCCTGCCACTAGACAAATATGGGAAAAAAAGATAGTCTCTCTTATGAAGAGGTCCTAGTTCGATCTCTGACTGTCAAATGCAAGCCGAGGAACAGGGAAGTCGCTTCGGTGAAAGTTTTGTGAGGAACCAATCTAGTTGAGGGAGCCACATGGGGGCTGGTAAGGCGCACGCTTCCGTACTCATTAGCTCTATTCGTATTTCTATATGCATTATAGTTTCATTAGCTTGTTAGCATGGTTAAGCCGCACGAGCCGCTACTCCTTCAAAACCACCATAGTCTCAAATTTAGGAATTACAACTCTTTTCCTAGTTCTCCAATAGTTTTAGTCTTCTTTTCGAGGATTAACAATCCTATGGGGAGATATAACCAACAAATCATCCTATCACCGTAGGTCCCCGGGCTCAAAGATGTCCCACTTCCAGGACCCCACGACTCCACTAACGAGTCATCAGAAACAATGAATCATGGTGTGAGTCGTTGGGTGAGAACCCTAGAAAACTGGATGATGAGTGGGAACACCCACCCATTGTATCCCCACAATAAGTCGTTGTGACCACCCGTGGGGTCAAGCTCAAAAATCTTTAGACTTGTTCCAAAGTGGAAGGTAATGATCGGACACGATTTACCCATTGTCCACTAATGAGTCGATGTCACCCACTAGGAAGTTAGGGTTGGTTGGACTTGACCGATGGCGGTTTTGTTTTTCAATGTATCAATCATCTCGGGTGACTCCTGTGGAAAGCTTGACAAGATGAGGACCCGAGTTTTGGTAAAGTTAAAGGAAGCATTTAAAAATCAAGGTAGAGTTCTTCTCAAAGTGAGAGATGGTGTGCTTCTTGGGTACCAAGGTCTCTTATGTTTCCTGATGTTGGGATTATTTGAGGAGCCGGATGTTGCACAAGGCTCATGGATCCAGGTATTCTATCAATCCCGGTGCCACCAAGATGTATTGTGACTTACATGAAGTTTATTGGTGGAATTACATGAAGAAGGAAATCGCAATTAGTAGCTAAGTGCCGAAATGTCAACAAGTAAAGGCCGGCATCAAAGACTAGGAGGTAGCTTTCAGATAATGTGGGATTCTTACTTTAAAGTGGTAGGAATTAATATGGACTTCATCATATTTTTACTCGTATTTATCTTACAATATGACTCCATTTGGGTTATGGCAGACAGTTGACCAAGGCCGCACATTTTCTAATAGTCAAAACTACCGATTCGGCGGGAGGATTTTCCAAACAATATATCCGAGATAGTCCGATTTCATGGAGTGCTCCTATCCATTATTTTATTGTAAGGCACCTAATTTACCTCTCAATTTTGGAGGTGACATCAAAAAGGGCTTTGCACTGTGTTAAGCTCAATATTGCGTTTCACCCGCAAATGGACGGTCAAGCGGAACAGACAATTCAGACTCAGGGCATGTCGAGAGCATGCGTAATTGACTTTAAAGGTAGTTGGATGAGCATATGCCTCTTATCGAGTTTGCATACCACAACAACTATCACTCCAAAATTCAGAGATGGCGCCGCTCGAGGCTCTTTTATGGGCGAAGATATAGATCACCCATTGGTTGGTTTGAGGTTGGTGAGGCAGCAATGATAGGACAAGATTTAGTTCATGAGGCGATGGAGAAGGTTCAATTGATAAGGGACAAGTTGATAATTGCTCGTAGTCGCCAAAAGTCCTATGTCGACGTGAGAAGGAGAACATTAGAATGCTGAGTTTGATAATTGGGTATTTTTGAAGGTATCTCCAATGAAGGGAGTGATTTTTTTTTTTTTTTTGGTAAACGCCCTTGTGGTGACAGGGGCCGAGCAACACCCCCAGGCCTTAACATAAATAGTAAAACAAAATATATAGAGACATAAACCTTACCTCCGATCCTATTGTGGTTCATAGGTCGGCCTTCCTACTAAGGCTAGCCAACCCATCCCCGGATACTATGGAATGAAAACACCTAGAAACTATGCACCTACAGGAGAGGACTCCTCTCCAATACATACATTCTAGGAAAGCAATAAATGAGGGAGACTCTCCCTTTACAAAGAAGACCTATTCAAGAAAAGAAATAGCCTATCCAAAAGGGGGAAGTATCGCATAAAAAGGTGGTAGAGACATCCATACCAGGCTTGGATGCACACCAAGCAACTCGCATCTCACGGTGGTTCTTTGATCCTCTTGGTCTTCCTCCTTCTAAAGTTAGTGCTTCCATTTTGTCCGTCGTAAGATAACCTCCGATGTACCGGTAGTTCCTAAAGGCAAGAGAAATGAATCATGATAGTAGTGATGTGACTATGTTTAGATAGTGCATCACAATGGTGTTGCCTCGAAAATGTGAATGTAACGGGCATGTGCCGTGTGACAGTGTCCTTTAACTGATAAAGGCGTGGTGGAGATGCCGTGGTGGGGGCAATAGTGCCCCTAATCCATCCAACTAGAAGTTCCGAATCTAACTTCAAGAATATCGCCCAGTGACCGTTATGAAGACACCAGGTGAGACCTATATGTGCTGCTTCCAGCTCGCCTCACATTGTCCTTCCCGATAGGAGAGGCAAAAGCGTGAATAAGGTCTCCATAGCAACTTGCTAATACCTCCGCCCCAATCCTTCCCTTGACAGCTGGCGGCGCACTTAATCAGAGCTGAGTCGACAAGTCCAGAGTCAAGGTTTGCACCATTCAACTCGTGATCTAATTCGTGTGCGTGATGATCACTTAGCACAAAGATCTCCCCAACTTGGAGCCGTGGTACGTAGGAAACACGCCATCAAAAGTTTGTAGGCATCGCTAATAGCTACCATACTTTACCCTCGCAGGTTGACCGTTTGGAACCATACTACAAAGACACCCGTTCTTCCATAAGTTCCAAGAAATGAAGATAGGGAGGATTCAAGGAGTGTATTGTGAGGATCACTACCTGTGCTTCGAGCCCACTCATCGCATTTAGAAGGGCCCTAAGGGGCATATCATGGTGTCTGAGGCCTGCTAGATGTGGAGAATGTGATCCGGGACCGGGGCAGTGGCAAATCTTCCAGACCACACAGTTGGAATGATCCAACTGCCTCGGCAACACATTACACCTGAAATAGCATCCAATCAAACGTAGATTCTATCGCCGTAGAGCTTATTCCAAGCGCCTCCATAAGGTAAATGAGGTTTTAAAAGGTACATGCTTCGCCATGTGCCTTCAACAATGAGAGTAATCTGCTTAGATCTCTTACTGGTAACCCATGTGGCTAGAAGTGAAAATACCTATATTACTTCCAAAAAGGTCAGTCCTATTCATTCCTGGGTGAAATTGAATCGAGTGTTGATAATTTCTAGTGACCAAGTGTTGTGGGAGCCGCTGCCGAGCGGTTTATCTCTCCATCGCCCTGCAAAATCAGTGATCCAGTCTGCCCGGTCTGCTCGGCAAGACCTAAGTATGTAGCAAGAGGTCCAGTGATTTGAGCCAATTATCCTAATTAAAATTCAGAGTCGCTGAGTAAACCTTCCATGTAAGACTTCTCACTTTGGCTGCTGAGTGACCTTCAGGAGTTTCTTCCAACTTGAGAGCTACCCAGTCCAATTTTTCGACACCGGTAGACGCCATAATATTTGGCTAGGTGTTTCACAGAGTTGACCCCTGGCCTGCATGCCCACCATCGTTGTTCAAGGGATTTACAACTTGGAATCTTCCTAACCAACCTCCGCCTTCCTCTCGGTGATGTATAATGTCCCAAGAAGCCTGGCAGTACTCTTTCTATCATTCTTCATGCCCCAGAAAAAGTCGGGCCAATTTCTCAATCGTCAAGTAACAGCTGAGGGAGAGATGGAATCAGAAGGAACAGGAGGATCAAGAAGATATTTGATGAGAGAAGTCATAATCTGAGAGCATTTTTGATTGCCATCCTGAATCCTTCCCCTACTACTTTTGGAAATCATATCTCGAGATAGACAACTCTGCTTCCCAATATAGAGACAACCCGGGAGAGGTAGATAGGGGACTTTTCTGTAGAAAACCGCAGAAATCGCCTTCTAATAGTCACGTGAGGGGGTGAGCACTAGTAGGAACTAAGGAAATGGCTTGTTTCTCAGTTGATGATGTCCTTAACAAAACTTTCAATCTGAAAGTGCTTGTATAACCACTTCAGAGAGATCTCTCCCGTAAGGAAGATAACATCATTATCAAAGAAACTTAGGTGGTTAACTTGTAAATGTTTACTATAAAAACCATGAAGAATTGGATTATGGTTTAGGGTTCATCATTCTAGGCAAACTGCCCAAAATAAATAGGCAAGAGAGCAACTCGCTTAAGGCCTCTGTGGAGTGGAAGAAACGAAGAAACAGTACCATTGATGACAGATGTGATACTAATGCATCCACATAGTCTCATATCATCAATAGAGACCATGTAAACTCCATTTCTTCAAGGACAAGGTGCGTAGCCCTGAGACTCGCTGTAAGTTTTCACATATCAAGTTGATACCATTACCCTGCAATTCTTCTTCTTGATACTCGACAACTTCCACAACATGATGTTTTCTGTAAATGCTCCTTCCAACCAGATAAACGCAGATTGATTGGTTTGAAATGTCTGAGAATAAAGGCCAGCCGGAGACAAATAAGCTTTGGTAGATGATCTTGTTGGTGAAGTACTTAAATCGATCGGTCTAAATTCCGATAAGTGGCCCGGGACTCCACCTTGTATCAGAAACGATATGTAGAAATATTTGCCGAGGAACTACAAAAGAAGGACCGCATCACATCAAGCAAATCCCTCTTGATAATTTCCCAAATAAGTTTGGAAAAATTTCCCATTCATACCATCCGCCCCTGGCCGCACTAGGATTCATGGAGAAAAACAACTCTTTCAATTCCTCCAAGTCCGGCATATTAGCCAACAACTCATTCGATCATCTCGTTACTAGAGCCGTATACAAGCTAAGAGATCTTCCAATACGGTATGACTGCTCAGAAAATAAATCCTTTTAAAATGATCACATGCACTTTCAAGTAATACTAGCATCCCCGTATCCAATACGCATCATTCAATCTGTGGATAAAGAGTTTCCTCCTTCTACCTCTCATAAGGGCATGAAAGTAGCTAGTGTTTGCATCTCCCTCTTTGAACCACTGTAACTGCGTTTTCTGTTTCAAGATGGACTCCTCTAACTTAAGGAATCTGATATAATTCAGATTAAGGCTGCAATGAAGATCGTATCTCATCGCTATTTGTCCTGATGAACTTCTCTTCGGCAATCCTTAACTGTCATATTCCTAACCTGAGCAAAGATGTCCCCAACTCATTTTTAATCAATGGTTGGCGGTGAGCTAAGTCGCTTCAGTTTCGGAAGACCCACATAGGATGCCCACTAATCTCCCTAGTCCAACATCGTCGCACCGTATCCATGAACGCGGGTTCCCAGTCCAACAACAGTGAAGAAACTTGAAATATTTGACATGAGTTTTTCTGTTTGTCTATCATTTTGTAAAGAAGCGGCAATGATTCGAGCCCACAAAAGGAAGATGAGTAATGGTAGTGAGGGGCATTTTACTGAGCCGCTTATCATTCACCATGGCTCTGCCTAATCTCTTCCAAATCACATCTTCCGGCCCTCTACCATTTAAAATTTAATCAGCTAAGATCAAACACACTGCTTATTATATAGAATTCATGACTTCGCATTTATAAAACACCTGGTTCTCCGAAGGGAAATATTATTGTTCCCAAAGGGAAAAGCCAGGTGGCAGGTCTGAGACGCTCAAGATTGTCCCAAAGTGAAGTTCTGGAGGGTTTCGACATTTAGAGCGTAAAACAAAAGTCATGGTGAAGGTCTCGGCACACTAACATGTCCGAAACTCACAAGTCACCGCCGATCATCTAACCGAGAAGAACACAATCGCCTATTCCAAAAACACCTGGGATCTTCCGCTGGCATTGCGATTGATTTGTGCATGTTCAAATAGTTAGTGAATAGTTGAATATGGGCATTGTTTGAAAAGGCTCCAAGATGGTAATGATAGCTAATTTGTGGATTTGCTTATAGCTTTAAGTCTCTCCAATGCACCAAGAGTCCCGATGCCTCTCGCATTCCAGATGAGAGAACTAATCATGGGGATGACGGCTCTAACTTAGTCCGGTTCCGCGGCTGGGGGCCAGTCCCAGAGCCAGGTGAAAAGTGTGATGCTCCTCTTGGCGAGACCCCGCCGATCAGCAATTTCCCTTACATGGATCTCTCGAATTTGCTAATAGTAGCATCGAATGT
The DNA here is from genome assembly GCA_018107945.1 of Datura stramonium. Taxonomy (NCBI): domain Eukaryota; kingdom Viridiplantae; phylum Streptophyta; class Magnoliopsida; order Solanales; family Solanaceae; genus Datura; species Datura stramonium. The sequence continues at coordinate 265,011 of JACEIK010001417.1, forward strand.
TTGTACAGTTGCGTAGCATGTGCATCCTCTGAAGTGTTTTTTGATTCTTCCTCAGTCATATTCAAATTCGTCCTCTGAAATAATCTGTCTATAGTCATCCGTTTTTAAAGTCTCCTGCACCATGCGAGGGGTTGCAACCGCAAACACCGGGTCGAGGATCGCTTGATTCATCTAACATTGCCGGGAATGAAGGGAGTGATGAGGTTCTAAAAGAAGGGGAAACTTAGTCCTCGCTATGTCAGCCCATACCAGTAGTGGGACGTGTTGCAAGGTGGCCTATGAGTTAGAGTTTCCTAATTAGCTTCAGTAACTCGCTTTTCATGTATCTCTCTTGAAGAAGTGTTTGGGAGATCTAGATCTAGTCATCCCAGTGGGATAGCGTTGTCTGGAAAGATAGCTTTAGTTGCGAGGAGGTTACGGTAGAAACACTGGATTGTCAGGTTCGAAGGCTAAGGAGAAAGGAAGTAGTCGTCACGCCCGCCTTGTGGGGTATGACTGCACTGTGCCCTAGAAGGACTCGGATCGTTAACCGTGAGCCTGGCACATCTCGTGCTCAAGGTTTATCTCGCATTTCTGGTAGCAACGGGCTATATAACGGCTAAACACAGCCTCTCCGGCCGATTGGGCCTATAGCCAATTGCGGCATGTAATAACGCTAACTGCAAACATACTCATAACAAGGGAACCTATGTGGCCGACAAGGCCACCATGCTGTCTTCATCTGAAACTCAACATAGAGAATATCAATAATCATGACCGGCAAGGTCACCACTACTAAGCCGTTTGCGTCTCACACGACCAATATAAACAAGAATACTAAATGAAATTCGAACACAATGCACGACCTCACACGACCGGCCTAACCGACCACAGTGGAGATAAACACGTACAACTGCAAGCCTCTATGAGTAATCGATAAACATGGTCGGGACAGGCCCCGGCCTACCCATACTATACAACAAGAAAATGAACTACACCTCCGAATATCGTGTTCCGATGATGAGCCGATGACTCTATATAGCTGGTCAGGAATCACGAGGGATCGCTTCCTCGCGGTATGAGTACCGCAGTGGGCAATGCAAATAGCCTCTAATGGGCATTAGTACTGCTGGTACCGAGTATGCAAGCAATCAATACAAATAACATAACTAGGAAATTTGGTATAGCAGAGATAATCGAATCAAGAACTGATATAAGTTGGATCAAACCTTCAGACCGATAGGCGTAAGCGTACCTCAGACGCGGCGACTCCGCTGTCTATTAACCAATATATAGCACATAAATACATATATATAGAAAGCAAGAGCTACTACCAATCCCCTATAAGTCGGATGGCGCCAAGCAAGCAAACAATCTATATACCCCTACCTGTGTCAAAAACCACTAAAATAAGTCACTCCACTCATCTACTAACTACGAGCACCTCGCGCCCCCTGGGTCTTCGGCTCGCCATAGCCTCCGATATAAATAATCGGTGTCCTGGTCCGGCGACTCCTAAGTAGTGTATCCGTATCTCGAAACTATATTCGTACTGCTCCCCCGGGTGCTAGTCGCACAATGTGCTTTGTATAATCATGCGATGAATTCATCAAGCTTCCCGGGCGCTAGTCGCACAACGTGGCCAGAGTAATAATGTCGCGTTTGATATGGGGAAAGCCATCCTATCTTCGTCCAAACCGGACGGCATGCCACTCCTTGGAGTGATGTAAACCTACCCACTCAAGTGGGCGCACGACACAACCTAGGCTGCGAGGATGCTCAAAAGGATGCCTCACGACACAGCCTAAGTCTCAATAAACAATAGGCAATGATAAATAGTGCTGCTTAACCGAAAAGCACTATTTGAATTTACTTTCTGTATTATACCGATTCTTTACCGTTTATACCGAATTTCTAGGTCTTGTCTAACCGCAAGGCTAATCTGTAGCCAAGATACTATCTCGGTTCGCTTTGGCAACTGCAGCGCATCATCCGCCTATCCGATTTTACTTCTTACTAACTTGCATCATTATATGCCACATTATTCTAAAACATGCTTGCTAATCACATAACGGCCATACCGTGAGCTCCAATGCTAAGCCACGGGCGTATGCTTTTCTAACTGACCGAGTACGATACAACAACGCAAACCGCATTTATCAACTTACTCAATACTCAACATTCAACTCGGGAACTCACTCACGGAGTTTTTACTATGATATACAAGGCTAAAACTACTAACTTGCCCAGAAACTGCTTTACATATCTTAACCTCCGGTTATCCGACCATCGACTTGCTGGCCGCATCGCCTATTTCTCCCAACCGCATTCACATACACGTCAATTAGTACTAAATACATCACTATTCTGAAAGACAACGTACTCCTTTCATATATTTGCTACTCCTAAACTTAGGCTTATCGAAAGACGGTCAAAAACTTGCCATTTCTCGAAGTCCAAGTGGGAGAAGTATTCACTTTAAGGCTAGGAGCACACTAACATTCTAACTTGGAGCAATTCCATCTTACTCATTCAGAGCCTGACGGTTTGTCGCCTGAATTTCGCGAAACCAAATCCGTAAGAATGCTCCTCGCCGCTAAATACCTCGGTACTCCGAGGTTAATTTGAATTTGGACTACGTTTGACGGCGTAATCGAGTGATAATTTATCAAAATCCTTCGTATGCTCTGTTCTTCGCAACTTCTCTTGAAATTATTTGATTTAAATGACTTAAACCGAAGTTGGGGCATATACATAATTGGGACTTATAAGTCGCATTTTTCCTTGAGACGCGCCGATCCTGGCGCTTGTCCGATTCTTTTCCCTGCTCTTTTTTTCTAGCACATGTATGGCATTCTAAAACTCATAAACTAAATATGCCGAATAGGCCATCTATGTGTTGGGGAATTTTATGGGGTGTAACATTTTCCTCTTTAAGAACATTCGTCCTCAATGTAAACTTCTATCTATAGGACTCTACATTTACTCAACTTGTTTCTAGAAAAAGTTCGGCAGTTTCCCGTAATATGGACTATCCCAAAACCCGAAATGCAGAAAAGTCCATAACATGTATTCCACAATACTATAGTATCTACATGACATATTAAGATCGATCTTCTAATTTATGCATATACTATAAGGCACTGTATAAAATAATAATATCAACATACTGTCACTCGATTAGGCTTGGAACAAGTGAGGATATATTGCTTATATCTTCCTCTCGCCTCCCAAGTCATCTCTTCTCGGTTCCTATTACGCCTACGCATTTCTGATGTACGCACATCTTTGCTCAACCCTGGCGAACTGGCTCTGTCCAAGATAGCTACCGGAACCTCTCTTTGTAGGTCAGCCTCTTCTCAGAATCTCGGGATATCCTGGATCGGGACTGCTTTTGGACTGTCTCCTATGCATTTCCTCAAAGATGGATACATGAAAGACCGGATGGACGGATTCTACTCGAGGAAATTCTAACTCATAAGCCACTCGGCCTATTCTTCTACGAATCCGATAAGGCCCAACAAATCTTGACCGAGCTTACCTTTCTGCCGAATTCTCATCACTCCTTTCATCGGTGATACTTCGTAAATACAAAAATAATCACATCAAACTCCGTGCTCGCGCCGCACATCAGCATTTGATTTCAGCTCTGTGCAAAGCCAGTAGGTGCTCCTGATAAGCCTACCTTCCTCCTCACTGCGTTGAATAATGTCCGCCCAATCAATGCCGATTCTCCTATTTCAAACCAAACTAACCGAAGGATCCGCATCTTCGCCATACAATGCCTCGAAGAGCACCTCCTGGATAGCCGAGTGATAACTATTATTATATGAAAACTCAATTAATGGAAAATGCTCATCCCAGCTACCTCCAAAATCTAGCACACGCTCTCATAACATATCCTCGAGAGTCTCGAATAGTGCCACTCGCCTATCCGTTCCAGGGTGGAATGTCAGACTAAATTAACTGCGTCTCTGCACCTTTATGAAACGATCACAAAATCTAGCCGTAACCGTGCTCCTCGTCCGAAATAATAGATACCGGCACTCCGTGCACCGACTATTTCTCTCGATATACAACTCGGCATAATCTTCGTCCGAGAAAGTAGTTTTCATCGGCGGTGAAATGAGCGATTTTGTCAACCTATCAACTATCACCCATATAGAATCGTGTCTATGTCTGGTACGGGGTAATCCCGCCACAAAGTCCACATTCACTCGGCTTCCCCATTTCCAAGAGAGGCACAAACTCTATGTCCCGAGTTAACCCACTTGGTTTCTGGTGTTCCCCGCTTTCACCTATTGGCGCTAGGATAATCACAAATTCGTAATTTCTCCTTTCATACCGCTACCAAGAGGCTCTTTGGATATCATGGTACATTTTCGTCATACGGTGAAGATAATAGCGGGCGAAATGTATCTCGTTCATAATTCCATCGCGTGAGCCCCGAAAACATCTAGAACATAGGGGCGGGGCCTTACATCACAGCACTTCTTCCCACCATCTCAAAATCTCGCGTCGACTGTGTCAGATTCTTATACTCGCCGTTCTTTTACCTCTTCAACTAATGATAACACTGCGGTGTTCTGAATTACCGCTCTGTTGTCCTTCATTTCTATTACATGAACGGCTAAATTGACTAATTGGTGTATTCCTTTGGCTAATTCCCGCTATTCTAAACAAGTACACCAAACTCCTAATAGATTTATGACTAAGGGTGTTTGTTACTACATCGTCTCTTCTTGATTGATGCAACATATTCATATCTAGAGAACTTGGCATATAATTGACGGTCATTATTCTGAAAGACAACGCTACTTTCGATATATTTCATAGCCTAAACTTAGGCTTATCAAAGACGGTCAAAAACTTGCTATTTCTCGAAAGTCCGTAAGGGGAGAAGTATTCACTTTAAGGCTAGGAGCACACGACACTAATTTGGAGCAATTCCACTACCTTAGCTCGGTAGCTTGACGGTTTGTCGGCCGAATTTCGCTAAAACTAAATCGATAGGAATGCTCCATGCCGCTAAATACCTTGGTACCTCGAGGTTAATTTGAATTTGGACTATCGGCGTAATCGAGCGATAATTTATCAAAATCTCGTATGCTCTGCTCTTTTCTTCATTTGTAGGACTTTATTGGTTCATGTCATTCATGTAGGCTTGGGTCGCAACTTCTCCGGAAATTATTTGATTTTAAATGACTTAACTCGAAGTTGGGGCATATATATAATTGGGACTTATAAGTCGATTCAGGGAATGCATTTGAGGAGTCGCATTCTGAATGATTTATAAGTCACATTCCTGAATGCGATTTACAAGTCGCATTTTCCTTGCGACGCGCCGACTTGGCGCTTGTCCGATCTTTCCCCGGGCCTTTTTCTAGCATGTATGGCATTCTAAAACTCTTAACCAACATGCGAATAGGCCATCTATGTGTTGGGAATTTTACGGGGTGTAATAGTAGCTTCACCAATGTGTTATGGCGGAATCAACATTTTGAAGGAGCTACATGGGAAGCCGAAGCAAATATGATGGCTAGATACCCACATTTATTCTCTACCGCTAAGTTTCCACTTGAGGTATCAGTTTTTCTCTCATACTCTATTTAGTTTTCATGTTCAGTTCATGTTCCCAAGTTTCTTAAATGTATATGGATGTATGGATGATTCGTGAATTTAGTTCAAAGAATGTAGTTTGAATCGGAGGTAGTCATTTCAAGTAGTTTTGCTAAGTGATCGCATTTGAATATGATGATTGTGTTTCTCTGCTTTTCTGTATGTTTTCAAACATTCGAGGATGAATGTTCCCAAGGGGGAGATATTGTTACACCCCGGAAGCCGAAAGATCAGACCCGGGAGTTGAAATGGAGCAAAACCTAAAATATGGCATCAAAGTACGTAATGTCGTGAGGAGACCTATGAGAGCAGCCCACGAGTCGTGATGTCACTGTGGGAGGCCTGTGATGAGTTTGCAGTTTGGGAGCCAGGATCCTCACGGGCGTGACCATGATCATGTTTAGGCCCCCACGAGTTTGTAGTCATTCATGGGGAATGGTGTTTGAGTAAATAGGAGAATAGAGATAGTGAACTTAATAGGAGGACCCTACGAGTTATGGTCATCCCTACGATTCGTGGGGTGAGTCGTGGCCAAGCAGGGAATAATTTTATTGAGAATGAGGTAGTGTATGATTACGGATGGTGACCACGAGTCGGTCACCGGGTAACGAGCGCGTCTTCCGTTATGAGCCATGAACACTTGAGAAGCAAAGTGAACCTCACGAACGACTCCACGTGTTGTGTCCTTTGAAGACGCAGTCATTAGGTCCTCGTTGGGATCATTTTCCAGTTATTTTTTGCGAATTTAGTCAGGACATTTTGTAATTCTAAGATCCTAAGGCCTAAACTACTTTGTTTTTAGTTATGAATGATGACTTTAAAGGGTTAAGTTCATTTAGGTCATTCTTCATGCATGCAAGGTAGAAGGTGAGAAAGGGTGATCAAGCTTAGTGTTCCTCAATTTCTCTTCAATTTCTTCTTGGGCTATCAAAGAAGTGTAAGAATCAGCTACAAAAAGGTATGTAGGGTTACGAATGGGTGATTCCTTTCTTAATTCCATGCCCAATCCATCTCTAAATCATGAGAGATTTCTCGTGCTCAATCTACGAGATTTAACCAATGCATGAATTTCCTAATTCTCTACGTGGGTAAGGATTTAAATATGTTCCTACTACTGAATTATGAAGCATGGACAGGTTTTATATTATTTTCAATCAAAAATCATGTTTCTAGTTTAATGAATTAGAAGAACCCACATGAAAGGTTCATGAAAGATGAGATTTGTGATGAATGCATGATGATGATGAGATATTATTATGAGAAGCATGTTTTCAAGCTACCCATATTTATTATCATATTTTCGACATGAATTGAGTATTTCCAAGTATGATAAAGCTTTGGGCAATGACCACATGTTCAATGTATGAGTTATGATTGGAGCGAATACTCTCAATTGGTTCTGCTCAGGTACGTTTGAGTTAAAGCTTCTCGTATGCATGATTTCATATTTGAGATGTCTTTGATGATTGAGCTTCATCATTGTGACAATGTTGAGCTTTGTTGAAGAACAATGTAGAGTATATGCATATTTTTGGGAGTAGTGTCTAGCACCGAGTAGGCTAAGGGTCGATTACCCTACGCCTCAAAACTACGCGCCAAATATAGGTTTATACTTATATATATTACTTCGGGACCTCCCTTGTGAGGTATCCCTGGCCCTATTGACCCATGAGCTTGATATCGATATCATGGTATTGTCCCTAGCCCTGGCAAGGCTTTGGATGGCTCTACCAATGGAGTGTGATTGTTGGGACCATGTAAGCTATCATCGTATGTTGGTTAAAAGATGAGTCTCCCATTGTTCCTCATGATTTCAATTATGCATGTTTATCATTCATGAGATTTCTATATCTATATATGTTCTAAAGAAGGCTTGACTCAATGTTCAGTTTTACTCATTGCTATCATATTTCAGTGCTTTGGAGTTAATCGATTCAGTTATGATGTATGTTATGTTATGATGAGATAAGGATTTCAAAAAGAATGCATGCAAGCCCTACTCTCATATTCTTAACGCTTATGTTTATATTTATGCATTGTCTTTAAATGATTTTACTTACCTTAAGCGGTTTTACATAACTTGTATACTCGGTACATTCCACGTAATCGATCGCATACTCTATGTTGTATCGCTTAAGGATACAAGACGCGCCTTCTCAGTTCAACTCCGCCTGCGGCAGTTAGTCTTCTCGAGATACAGTACCGTAGTTGCTAGTGAGTCATAATCTCCCGAGGACTAGACTTTCAGATTTTCTTCATGTATTTTTAGTTTCATCTTGTTGTGTTAGTTGGGGTCTTGTCCCATCAACTCGTCATGTTTAGAGGATTTTCGTAAAATGATGTATTCAGCCTTCATTGTGTATTCCATGTTATGTTTTGTTTAGATCACTATGATTATCTTGTTGATTCTTCTATTTTATTGATTGAGTTAGATATATGTTCATGCCATGAGTTTACTTGGAGTCTTTCCGGGCTCCTTGTCCCTTGTTACGGTCCTGCCCATGCTTGGGTCGTGACAAGAGTGTTCAAGCTAGATGTAGCCACCTTTACCACCTGTCTTAAGTGTCTGTTGTGATGTAGCTACCTTTACCACTTTCCATGTAGAAGGATACATCTAGGTCCATGCCTAGGGTATGGATGTATATCGATGTTGGATTCTATGGAATTTGATGCCGTACCGTTAGAATAAATGCAAGGGTAGTACAAATCATCCTCGGGGTCAGCAGTGGTTTCCAATGTTTGTCTCCCCATGGGTGGGGTCTTCCTGGGACATCCGTAGGTCGAGGTAAAGGTAGGGAAGCAGAGCCTCCAATTCTATCATGACCCAATCATAAGCCTAACCGACACGGAAACTAGAACCATAAATGACTTAAGTCGATCCATGGCAAGAACATGATAAATTCAATCTCGACATAATCAAAGCGGAAAAATTGAATTTTTTAAATAGCGAAGTCTTCATATTAAAATATTTAAAAAACAGATATCTCAAACACCGACTCAAGCCGAATGTACAAACTATGTCTGAAAAGCCTCTAATACACTAGCGAGATGATGAGACAACAACCCCCAACAGCTCATTAGAAATCTGGAAACTGAAATGACAATAACTAAACTATTTAACGCTCTTTCCGAGGATGAGGACTCAACAACAAGCCGTCCGGGATTGGACTCAAAACCGGCAAGCGGTGAGACTAAACATGAACGTCTGAGCCTGAACATATAGTATGCAGTCAGTACTAAGTGAATGTACCAGCATTAAAACGGTGAACAAGCTATAAGTAAAATCAAACATGCATAACATAAATCATATCATAATAAGATTGTGAGAGCCGTGACTACATGTTGATATTTGAAAAAGGAATAAACATAATTGAATCTCATAGTTGAATCGGGAATGACCTAAAGCTGAAACCGATGTGATCATAAGTAAAATTGATAAACTGAACATTGGGTCAAACCTGATGAAAGCACATCGCTAACCGATGAACACGCATGACCGAAATCATGAGGAACAATGGGATACTCTTTTCATATAGCCGATATAACCACGATAGAGCGTGATTTAAACCATTACATTTAAGTGGGCAGATCCATCTAAAAAAGCCTTTTCTAGGGCCAAGGGCTACCATGATACGATATTTGTCAAGGCCCCTTAGGGCAAAGGGAGCTCACAAAGAGGTCAAAGAATCTGAATAACCCTACATTAGCACCTAGTTTTAAGGCCTGTATTTTTGACCCCTAGACTAATCAGTGCTAGACACTACTTCCCAATACATGCATATGCTTTTCATCATTTTTCAATGAAGCTGAATGATCGCTTTTTAACAAAGCCGATCATATAATTACGTACATAGTCCGAAATCTGAATATGAGGAACCTTGGCTCTAATATACTATTGTTGAAAAGTGGGAGTCTAGACTCCAAAACCATGTGGTAAGCTAACATCACAAACTTGAACTAAATCATGAAAACATTCTTAGATCGTGTGGGCTTTCCCAACTTTAACATGCTTGAAAATAGACTTAAGTAGTAAAAATCATGGATTCATACAGTAATTCATAAATATTCTTTTATGCTAAACATCTCATAATGCTTGAAAACATAAATCATAATCTTAACTCTTCATGAAACTTTCAATTGGGCATAATATTTTCAAAACTAGAATCATGAATTGTAATTCCAAAGAATTATAAAATATTCCCATGAATATTAAAATATCATTTTAAATACGAACGAATTTAACCTATAATCGAATCATAGAGAATTTCAAGAAATTAGATTAAAACCTCATAAGATCATAAATTTCAATTTTTACACTTCAATTCATAAAGTTAAGGAGAAATTGGGGCATGAGAGTGAATGGAATCTCTCATTAATGGCTCTACATACCTGGTAATCTAATTCTAAACTCTTCCTTAAATGCTCAAAAAATTAGAGAAGAACATGAAGAATTGTAGGCTTGATCTCCTTAGGAATTCTCTAACCTTGCATGCATGGGGAGGGAATAGGTTAGAATAGGCTAAACTCTTAAAACCTCTCAAATGAGCTTGAAACGACGTAGTTTAGGGCTTAGGATTTTAGAAATATGAAAATATCCCTTAATAAAATCACAGGAAAAAATGAACTACCAACTACTATGATTCGCACTATGAGTCGTACAATCGACCAACGACTCATGATATCCTTCCGTACTGACCAAGTCCCAAAACGCCACTCCACTGATAAATTCCATGAATCCTACTATGACCTATAACTCCAACTTTGAGTCATACCCCACCATACAATCAACACTCGAAAAGTTCCTAGTTCTTGATACATTCCATATCATGAGTCGTACTCCACATCACCACACGGCTCATGGTTTCCAAAGGCCAACGCCAACCTACTCCAGGTCTTCCTATGAGTTATACAATCCTCATACGACTCTGTACCATAGATCATATTAAGACAAAAATGCAGGTTTCTCCCGCCGAAGCACTTTTAAAATCCCGAACTACTCTTAGGGAACCTCTCCGGGGTATTACAATATCTCTTGGGAACATTCATCCTTGAATGTACATAAATATACTCGAATAATCGGGAAAAAGGAACCCGACATCCTAAATATTGACTATCTCGGAGCTAAAAACTAATGGGAGGATCACCGTACTGAAACACGCATCAACTAAATTCATGAATTACATATACATGTATTGACTTACAAGAAATCGAGAGACATGAACTAGACATGAAGCTAAATAGAGTACTAAGGAGGAAATTAGTACCTCAAGCCGGGAATTGAGCTCAAGGAAAATATACGGTATTTATCCATCATATCTTCTTTCGACATCCCAATGAGCTCCCTCAACAAGCGGATTTCTCCACCGAACCTTTAGTGAAGCTACTTCTTTGTTCCTCAACTTCCGAACCTAACGATATAGAATTTCAAATAGAACCTCTTCGTAGCTAAGGATATCCTTCACACCTATTCTATCCACCGGAACAACTAAAGCCGGTAACCGATGTACATCTTCGAAGAAATACATGGAAAAGTGGATATACGTATAACTCCAACTCATAGCCATCTTTCCAACACGTCTTAAAATCCTATGCGGGCCAAATATATAGTTAACTAAGTTCCTTTCTTTTCGATTCCTCATCACTCCCTTCATGGAGATACCTTCAATAACACCCTATCATCAACTTTAAATTAAGTTCTCCTCCTCACATCCGCATTGACTTTTTGATGACTCGAGTCAGTTTTCACTCTCCTTTATAAGTTGAACTTTCTCCATAGCCTCATGAATTGACTCTATTCATCAATATCGCTTCAGATACTTCAAACCAATCAATAGGCGATCTTCATCTCTCGCCTTACAAAGCATTCAAACAGAGCCATCTAAATGCTAGAATAGTAGTCATGGTTTTATGCGTACTTGGTAAGAGGTAAGTGATCATCCCAACTGCCTTTGAAGTCAATAACACATGCTCTCAACATATACTTATGAGTCTTGAATGGTCTACTCACCCTAATCATCCGCTTGCAAAAAGTTGTGCTAAGTTTCGACTCTGAGTACTAAGTCCCTTCGAAATGAATTCCAAAATTGCGAAGGAATCGAGTACCTCTCTGTCCGAAATGATGGACAAGGGAATTCCATGCAATCTAGTTAACTCCCAAATATATAATTTGGCATAATACTCCACGGAGTTGATAGTTTTGACCAATAGAAAATGAGTTGCTTTAGTCAACCTATCCACAACCACCCAAATAGGGTCATACTATTGACGAGTATGAGGAAATCTTGTAATGAAGTACATATTCACCTCTTCCTACTTCCACATGAGAATGCTAATATCCTAAATTACACCTCCTGGCCTTTGATGCTCCATTTGGCAATTCGACACAACCACAAACTTTGCTATGTCCTTCTTCATATGATTCTACCCCATAGACTTTCCATAGATATGGTGAAGCATCTTGGTGGCACCTAGGTGGATAGATATCGGGAACCATGAGCCTTACGAAAAACAAATGGATCCCTTAAGTTATCAGCATCTGGAACACACAACCATCCATATTGAAGTACAACACCTCCTCCTTGGAAGAAGACTTCTAACTTCGATTCTAAACAGCTCTTCAACTTTATCAAGATCAAATCCTCATCTTGTCTAGGACTTGACCACAGTCACTAAAGAGGATTTGAACCACATTCTGCAAAATGACACCACCATCTATCGAATCAACACGATAAACTCCTAGTCATGCAAGTCGATGCACATCCTTTACCAACTCTTCCTTTTCTCTTCTACATTAGATATACTCTCCATAGAAAGTCTGTTAAGAGCATCTGCCACCACATTGACCTTGCCTGGATGGTAACGGACACTTATGTCATAATCCTTAAGAAGATCTAACCACCTCCTTTGTCGCAAAATTTAGGTACTTCAGTAAACACATCAAGACTCTTTGATGGTTCATGAACACATCCATATGTACCCATACAAATAGTGCCTCCAAATCTTCAATGAAAATACCACTGCTTCCAATTCTAGGTTATGCATTTGCAATTATTCTCATGCATCTTAAGTTGCCTAGAGGCATATGCAATGACTTTACCATGCTGGATCAATACGCAACCAAGACCGATCCTTGATGCATCGCAATACACTACAAATCCATTTATACCCTTGGGTAGGGTCACTACTAAGGCTAAAATGAACTGAGTCTTTAACTCTTGAAAACTTCTCACAGGCATCTGACCACCGAAATTTCACTTTCTTCGGGTCCACTTTGTCAATGAAGTCAAGAATGATGAAAAATCCTTCAACAAACCTCTTATTGTAGCAAGTTAAACCTAAGCTCCTATATCCAAAGGGCTAAATGGTCTAGGCAAATTCTTCACAACTTCTAACTTCTATGAGGCCATCTACACACTCTCTCTTGACACCACATGTCCCAAATATGCTACCGAGTTCAGCCAAATCACACTTGCTGAATTTAGAAAACAATCACGATCTCGAGGGTCCTGGGCAAGTGACTCACCCTCAAATGAGCGGCATGCTCCTTCTTACCTGAGAGTATATGAGAATGTCATCTATGAACACGATTATGAAATATGTTCAAATATGGCTTGAACACCTTGTTCATCAATTTCATAAAGCTTCGCAGAGCATTAGTTAGTCCAAAAGACATAACTACAAACTCATAGTAACCATACCGAGTCCCGAAGGATATCTTCGGATGTCACTCTCTAACTTCCCGAAATGCACAATCGGACCTAAGATCTATCATTGAGAAGCAATTAGCAACCTAAAGTTAGTCAAAGAGATCATCAATTTCTGGGAGGGGATACTTGTTATTAATTTTAACCTTGTTCTTGATTGTAACCTTGTTCAACTACCGATAGTCAATGCACATACAAAGAGAACCATATTTCTTTCAAAACAAAGAGAAATGTGGTAACTCTATAGGGACTTCTTACAAGGCTCGATGAAATCATTGCCTAGAGATCTTTCTAACCGCTCTTTCAATCCCTTAGCTTAGTTGGAGCCATTTTGTAAGGAGGAATAGATATAGGCCGCGTATGGGGAAGAAGGCCGCACTAAAGTCAATCTCTCGCCTGTGGGCGGACCTCGGTAGATCATCCGGAAAGACCTCTAGGTACTCACACACTAAAGGATCGACTGATAGTCGAGGCCTCAAACGTAGCATCCTTAACTCAACTAGGTAGTAGACATAACCCTTACAAATCATCTTTCCGGCCTTAATGTAGGAAATAAAGCGACCTATAGGTACAGACATGAACCGCCCCTTCCACTTGTGACTGGCTCACCTAAATTGAAACTCTACCGCACGACTTCTACAATTCATGGAAGCATAACATTCATTTAACCAATCCATGCCAAAGATAACATCAAAATCTGTCATGTCTAACTCTACTAAATCTTTTGAGGAGACTTTCTGAAGGATTGCAAGTGCAAAAGGGCAATTTCTATATACCCTTCAAGCTATAGAATCTTGGTCTCTATAAGACTCTTAGGATGATTCTAGATAGGTATTCCTAAATTAGTCTTGGGCCCCGCATCGAGCCATCGCCTTAGTAGTCAGTCCGGACTATCCAGTGGGAGTAGCACTTAACACCGAAAGTGACGAAAGTTCCAAACAAGTACCTAAAGTTACCAGAACTATATTGCCACCGTAGGTTATATTTTACGGGCCCCAGTGGCCCAGACTTGTGATCACCCAGTTCATGCCTCTATATCCTAGCAAGGTATATTGGATCCCCTGATGGGTGTATGCTACATCGACTTTACATCTGCATGTGTTAGTATGTCGCTATAGACTCTCCCACTAGTCAACTCAAGCCCAATCTCGTACTCAGTCCATTTAGACTGGCCTGTAGTACTTTAGTTTAGTATCTCAAATTTGGTGGCATTTCCTTGACTATCTTATAGGGTCATTTAGACCATTTCAGATTATTACAGTTATTAAGTTTCATCATTTTCATTTGGCTGCATGTCTTTTCAGTTCAGCATTTTTATTCCTTGTGTATTATTTCTCTCACTTACTAAGTCACATTCAATGTAATCGACGCATCCCATTTATGCGGTATCATTTTATGATACAGCTGTAGGTTCTCAAACGCAATGCCGTTAGTAGATTTACTCCGGTGATATCAGCAGCACTAGTGGTGAGTCCTCATCTTTCGAGGATGATATTTGATTTACTTCAGTTCATTTTGCTTGGCCGACATTAGATAGCTAGGGATCTTTGTCCCAAAGAATCATCATTACTAGATGTCTTTTTAGACAAAGAATTTTAGATGTCTGGCATTGTTGTTCTTTTAGAAGTATGAACTTATTATTAAATCAGTTTTATTAAATGATTTCATTATTTAAAGCATCCACTATGTTTACTCAAAATGACAAAGTGTTATGTTGACCTAGGGTTGACTTGAGGTTACTTAGATCCTAAGTACCATGTCTCGGTCCAAGGTATAGACATGTGGTGACAAACTTGGTATCGTGAGCACTAAGTTTAGAGATCCTCAGATGTCTGAAAGACGTATCGAGTAGAGTCCCTTTCTATAGGTGTGAAGCGCGCCACACTTATGACGGGAGTGTTACAAGATGTTATTACGAGAACCTTTTGTTCATCCTCTTTATCATGCGTTGAAATTCAATTCCAAATTCCCACCATGCTCTATTTCATTTCGTTGAATCATGCCTCCGCTGATATGGTCACGGGAAGAAAGGCCGGTAATGCCCACTGACCTACCCCACCGCCAGGCCCCTCAGGACAATCTAGTGTCCTCCGTAGAGTCTGGGGAAGCTATTCGGCTACTCGCATAGATAGTTATAACCGTGAACCAGCAAAAAGGGTTCCAATCAACAATAATGGGACCAGAAGCTTTCTGAGTTCTACCATCCCTAAAGATGAACCCCTCCAAATTTCCACAGATCGAATGTGGGGAGAGGACCCACAGGAGTTCATGGATGATTAAAAGATCACCCGGATTATAGGTGCCGGCCTTAAGAGTGCCGCCTAGCTGCCGATCTTGGGCATAAATGCATGCCTAAGTAAGGTTAATATAACTAGATTTAGTCTTGTTTATATACTTATTTATATACATTTTCATGTGATTTTATGTAAATGTGAATATATACTAACTAAATATGATTAGTACTTGTTTTTGTAGGTTTTAAATGAATTTGAGAATTTATAAGTTGGTGAAGTAGAGGAATGGAGTCGGGCGAAAATTACAAAAGTCGGCAAAGAAGCATGCCTTGACAAGGCTGGCTGGCGTCTGCAGGCTGCAGGCCAGGCGCCGTGCGTGTGTGCTGCGCCCAAGACTGCCCACGCTAATGCCGTGCACGAGAGGAAGGCAGCAAGCGGTGGTATCCTGCGCGCCAGCGCCGTGCTTTCACGCCAGAGACCTGCGCACTCGCGCCATGTCACGCATGCCATCGCACTGCACAAGCAACGTGTCAAACTGCCATCGCGGCAAGCCTCGGCCTATTGTCATCCTAAGGCGATTTCTAGTGTGTATCCGCGTTACCTTCATGTCGCGTGGAGGTGTTCACAGGTCCTGTGACACGGAACCCATTCTCACATGTGCATACTTGAAATTTACTATTATAAATAGGTCCCTTAGCTCCTAAAATCATTTTGTCACGACATTATTATAAAAAACCACCTAGGAGTGAAGGGAGAAGTGGAGAACTCACTGTATTCATCAATTGTCATCTTCCTATCACTTCTCAAAGTATGTTACTTTAACAATTTTTGTATTGTAATTTCTGAACTTGAATGGCCAGAACCCTTCCCAGGGTTGAAGCCATGAGTTATGATTGTGCTTTTACGAATTTGTTTTGGAATTGGGTTATTGATTGTTGTTTTTTCTTGAATTTTAATTATTGGTTGTTTTAATGATTGATCACCATGGAAACACACACGTTAAACTTAGGCAAACAAGCTGAGAAAGCAAACCTAGGGAAGAACATAAGAATGTAGGAAGCAAGTTCTTGTCTTTGATAAGATTTTGTGGTTAGGATAGAAATATACCTAATACCTTATTTGGTTGATAAAATGGGAAGAGAGAAAGACACCGCTTAGATTTGTCACTCCACAACTCGCAGCAGAAGTTGTGAAGCTAAGTTTGTTGGGTTGAGGTACTAAAGCACTTAATCCATGGCATAACCCCATAAACCACAGCCACGCAGTTAAATGCCCACGAACTAGAATTAGCATCCTCAAGCCACAATATAGTAGTGAGGCTAGTTTGTCGTGTTTAGAGGTTTGAAGACCATGAACATGCAATTCTAATATGTGAGACGACAATTGATAGTTTCATACTTACACTATTGCAAATCGTAGTATCACATGGTGATTATCCGGCTTCCAATCTATGTTTCTTCCTAGAGTGAATTTTGAGTATTTCGTTGACCACATTTACTTAATTAAACTCTATTGAGAACTTCTATAATCAACACTTATGCATTTAATATCACACTTGAACTTGATAGTTAGTCAATTGAACTATCCCCGTGGGTTCGACATCCGGCTCTTGTGGGCCACTATATTACTTGCAATGAATTGCATAATTTTTGCGGGGCACAAACAAGTTTTTGGCGCGTTGCTTCTGAACTCGGCAAAGTTTTGTTAATTTATCTCGTCTTTGTGTCATTTTTAAATTTCCTAAGTGTTGAGGAAACTGGTCTTAGTCCGACTTATTGCAGTGACAAAGTTGTCTTGTCGGGCTGGCTAAGAATAGAGAGCTTGTGGAACCGTTGCTTGAACTCTAAACGTCAAAATCCATTGCGAGGGAGAGTAGCTCTTGAGAAAGCTGAAAAGACTTTAAGAAAAGGTACAACAACACCCATCCACAGGACAAACACACTTTCACCTAAGCAATGGCGCCTATACCGGGCCGCGAAGTGGCAATCCCACAAGCGACTAATGTGAACCTCTACTATCTGTAAACCGGAGCCTTGAGGAACTTTGAATTGAAGTGGAAACATTCTAGTGGTCAATTCACTAGGATGGTACATGTGAGACCCGCAGCAGCACTTACAGAACTTTCTTGAGATTAGTGACAGTTTGTCCCCACCGGCGTGTCCACGGGATTGTCCGACGCACCCTCTTCCCATTTTCATTGTTGGGAGAGGCAAAAGAAGTGGCTGAAAGATGAGCCACCAAACTCCATAACTTCGTAGAATGATTTGGCAAAGAAGTTCCTTATCAGATTTTTTCCTTCAGGAAAGACTGCAAAGTTGAGAAGTGAAATACCGAGTTTCAAGCGTAGGCCTAATGAGAGAATTTATATTTGGCTTGGGAAAGATTCAATCCATTATTGAGAGGTCAGTCTCATCACCAAGAATCGAATGAAGTTCTAGCCTATACCTTGTAGAAAGTTCAGACCCACACGAAAATTTTACTAGACTCGCATCGGGTGGGCAAGCCTTAAAGAAGACGTATGATGAGCCAAGACACTTGTTGAATGTAATTGCTCAAGGAAATTCTGAGCGGCATAGAGAGTCAATGAGAGGGTGAAAGAGATCAGGCTGATAGAGGTAGATGGTATGAATTTCTTGGCAGCATGCCAGCTTGCTCCAAAGACGATGATGACAAGCTTCAATAAATTCGAGTATGAACCAACAACAGTACAAAGTTAATGCAGTTCAGCAAGCCCAAGTTGGTGTGAAATTTGTGGTAATAATGGGCACAATGCAAGATTCGTGGAGCCAAACTTAATCGCTTAATTTTGTCGAAATGTGCAGATGAACAATCAGAATGTAAATGTACTACAACAAATTGGCGTGTACACCAATTTTTCTTGGGGTGGAAACCAAAAGAAAAGTTACGCAACTCAACAACAACAAGACGCTGTAACAGCGTAATGATGGTCAGCTTTTGAGCGTGCCAAGATTGGAGGAAACATTGCAAAAATCATGGAGAATTGCATCAGCTTAGCATAAAATTGAAGTAGGATGGCAATGCACGTAAAGAATCAACACAAGGCTACCCGCAATCTTGAAAACAAATGGCCGATAGTAGCTATTCAAACATGAGATCACGTGAGGGACTACCAAGCTACACAAATCCTAACCCCCGGTGTCAATGCCATCAAGGCCCGAGAAGCGGCAAGCAATTAGCCGAAAGGTGGGCTACCGAGAAAAGAAAGGAGGTGCAACCGAGTTGGTTAGACCAGGACCATCCACCGACAAGGGAGAAAATCGTAGTGCCGAAACAAAATGCACACAATCTATCATTGCAACTAGCACAAAGACCACTTTCACCACCATCCCTTAGAGATTCGTAAAGAGCAAGGAGGCGGAATGCTTCAAAAAGTTCGTTGAGAGTTTCAAAGAAATTCACATAAATTTTCCTGTTATTTATGTTTTGCAGAAATGCCCAAGTATGCTAAATACTTGAAAGACGATGATGGCGAACAAAGTCGATTGGTGGATGTCCGTGATGGTAGCACCGATCGAGGAGTGCATTCACATGGTATTGAGCAAGATTCCGAAGAAGCTCAAAGACCCAGGAGTTTTACCCTCCCCATACAAATTGGTAAAGCTGAGGTGCTACGAGCTTTGTGTGATCTAGCGCAGCTAATCTAATGCACCTATCTTTATTTAACACCGATTGGGAAACTGAGGCCACAAGGTGATGCCGCAACTGCGTATAAGTCGCGAGTGACACCTCGATGGAATAATAGAGGACCTCTTGTATCAAAGTGGGTAAGTTTATTATACATACTGATTTTATTATCTTAGATTTTCATGTTGAGACCAAAATTTTAATCCATTCTGGCCACCGGAGGAGCGTGATTAATTTGAGAGCAGGGACCCTCAAAATGAGGGTCGAGGATGATGAAGAACTCTTTCTGATTATACCAAGAAATGAACCCATCCACACACTACAGAAACCTTTGTCAAAGTTAGTGTGTTGTCGAGGATGAGTATGGGGTGGAGGATTCTGCTGTGTCCATGGCCAATGGTAATGACAAGTGTTCACTTCGAGTCCTGGAGCAAAGGGGTTCGCAGTGTGAAGGTTGGAGGAAGAGAGGAACAGAATGGAGGTTGTTTCCTCTAAAATCAAAAGAAAAGGAGAGATGTTCTCGAACGGGAACCCAGTATGAGGATGTCCTGAAAGGATAGTCCACATCGGGTCGCGACGTAAAATAAGGCACTCGCTTGGGAGGCAACCCAAGGGGTACCACAGTACAAATTGTGATTTTTTGTTGGTGTTGATTTTTTAATTTCATTGTGTTTGTGTTGGTGAAAGTTAAGCACAGATGGAGGGGAAGTCTGAGTATCATGGAAGAGGAAGCTAAAAAGCATGGAAGAGAAGAAGTGGGGGTCAAACACCCACCTCCGAAAACTTGAAGAAAAGCATGCTGCTAGCTAGGCATAGAGGCTCAAGGAGTATTTCATCCTTTTTAATTTTAATTTGATATTGTTTTTTTAATTTCATAATTTTTAATTTTGGAAATTTTAAGAATTTTGTGCTTAATGATTGTTGGTGAATGTAATTCTTGTGAGAAATATTCGACTTTTTTTGTGAGTCAAGCATGACTTTATCACCCGTTGGTTTTTCTTTTCGGTTCTTTTCCGATGGGGGGTCTTTGAACCGAAGAATAATAAAAATGTTTTCTTTTGTCCGTATATATGTTTTTATTCATAGTTAGAGATTGTTTCCGAACATGGATGGATGACGAATCGCTCTTGAGGGAAAATTAGTCAATAGGTTTTGGTTTTTGAACCCGTGAGCTAATCAAGGGCTTGATATTCTTGTTATGTGCTATACATGATTGTAAGATACAAGTGTGGTTAGTGTTGAAGCATGTAAGAAGTGTATAACTTTGTTTGAGACACTAGGCTCTTGAATTGACTCAGCAATGTGATTGAAGCTTAATTTTGAAATTCTTGTGATTAGCTAAGCAGAGTCTCATGGAATGTGTCTTGAATTGAGCATGTGCTGTGAGTGTAAGTTTTTCGAATATTCCGTGCTACTATGGAGTGTCTAGAACTTGCCTGGTGTGTATATAAAATGAAATGAATGATGTGAATTATATGAGATGATTTAGACATTCCTTTGAATGAACCTAAATGTTATCCCTCACTACCTACCTAATATTTAATCTTAGTTATCCCCATTGAGCCTTAAGTCTATTCTTTGATAGCTACAAATATGTCAATCCTTTCTCTCATTAGCCTTTAATTTGATACAAACTCCTAAGCGTAAGTGAAAAATTCTAAAGAGTGAAGGAGTGAGAAGCGTGAAAAAGAAGGAAAAGTAGGAGTTGTGAAAGTTGAGAAAAAGACAAAGGTGCACTTGTGTGAAAATGGTTGATTATTAGTAGGGAGTAAGAAAATAAATGAATGAAAAAAAATTGCTTAAATACTCCTTACTACTAAGCTGAGTGTGCTTAAAGAAATGGGAACAAGAAGAAAAAAATTGAAGATTGAAAAGAATGAGGGTGATGTAAGAGAAGAGATGTCCTTAATGAAGGTTGAAGTTATTAAAAGCGCTTGGGGAAGATAGCCACTATTACTGGCCATAATAGTACCTACCCGTCCCTTAGCCTAAATTACAACCTATTAAGTTCTACTTGATCTTACGTTCATACATCCTTAAATTAGTGGAG
Source organism: Datura stramonium (assembly GCA_018107945.1). Classification (NCBI taxonomy): domain Eukaryota; kingdom Viridiplantae; phylum Streptophyta; class Magnoliopsida; order Solanales; family Solanaceae; genus Datura; species Datura stramonium. The sequence goes on from JACEIK010001417.1 coordinate 286,241, forward strand.
TAAAACACTAAGGGCAAGCTTATGGGTCACTACATGATGCATGTGAGTTCTTTGAGAGAGCGAGCGGAATTTTATTCATATACCCATACTTCTTGTGATTTAAAAATTTGTGAGTAAAAATGGGTAACTCTCTTGTTCTGAGGGCACATGCTTAATGAGAGATAACATTCATGTCGGATGTCTTGATCAGTTGATTTGGATGAGTTTGCTAAGATTGAGAGTCGATTCTTGAGGTTAGGAAGTCTTAACATAGTTGTATTTCATTTCAATGATTAAATCGTGCATGCTCTATTTTTAGC